>VYZX01012703.1:215902-285828 GCA_013401335.1 Brachypteracias leptosomus
ACTTGTATTAATTATTATCTTACAGCAGTAGCCAGTATTTTGAGGTTTTGTGGTCTAACTTGGGTGATTCAGCTTAGACATGTATTTTTTTTACTACCTGTTTGATAAATAGAAATCCCTACATTCATGAAGCTCCTAAAAACTTGGTTTAGATTCTTGTACTACTCTTACAGTAGCTCTGTGCTGATTTTGCTGGAATTATACCAATTTACAGCAGCTGAAAATCTGACTCATACTCCTTATTATTTATCCCAGGAGTCCATTAAAACAGTGAATGTGCTTTTAGAATAATTTGCTAATGCTGCAGATTATTGCGTTGCCAGAGGCACTTTCAAATAGAGTTTATTATTCTTAATTTTGCTAAGACAGAGACTTACCTGCTCTTCTGCATCAAACTTTATTAAAAAAATGTACTGCATTTGTATTGGCTCTGGAATGCATTTCTGCAGCGTGCTGCAAAACGAGCTAGGGGAGCAACGAGGTGGAGAGCTCCATCAAGAACTGGGAGATACTCCATGAAACTTCTGCAAATGAAGCTATTGATCTATTTTTTTTTTCAGTATTATTATTTTGCCCCTAACTTTTTAAGAGGGGAAAAATAGGATGAGCAGCTATTCTCTCTCTCTCATTTTGTTTCTTGGTAATCTTTACATAGCCTTGCTGGAAAATAGCCCTTGTCTCTAAGATATTCTTTGTGCATTCCTTAGTGCTTTCTCCAACATGCCTGTCGAGTCACGTGTCCAGGAACAAGAACTCTTACACAACTGACCCTGCTCCCTGGAGTGGGTGTGCAGGTGAAGTCTCCAGATAGGAGATGTAAGGACTGGTCTCTGAGTGTTCTTGGCAGCAGAAGCAGTTATGCTGAGATGCCAAAAGGTTTGGGTAATAGAAATTCAAGAAGGAAACATGGTGGCTGTAATTTGGTAGTAATCAAAGAAGTATTCAAAAAATGGGGATTTTTAGATCATTTTCATTTCAGATTTTTAGCCTGCATAGCAAAGTTGCAAAGTTATTGTCATAATGACACAAAGCCACTATCCTTCATTTTCTGGGCACAGTAAAAATCACCAGACACGTGAAGTGATGTGATGATGTGCTGAAAGAGCTGTGAAATGTTTATTCTTAACAATTCAATTATAAATGTAAATCTTACTGCATTTTGTGTCATGGTCATTCAGTAGGGACTTGCTGTCATTTTTCTTTCCTCTTCTCAGTTTTGTGAGACAGGGTCAGACCTACTTGTCAGGAGAGTGGCTTAACTCTTCCCTCCCTTGGGGAGAGTGTGCTGAGCTCAGCCTTTCAGCTGCCAAAGATGCATCTTTATTTAAATAAAAACACAATTCAGACTTCAAATGGTAGAGAAAAGTTGCATTCCTCTTAATTCTCTTTTTAACTAAATATATGACTATGCCTCATTTTGTCTGAGTAGAATTTTTCATGTGGCATTATGAAGATTTACTATGAAAACTCCCCTGTGGTCTTGTGTTGTGGGCAGTGGGTTCGTCCCTCCGATATGTGATGCACTTTCCTGAACTGGTTTTGTTCTAAAATGTTCATTGCTAATCAATGTACTGAGGAACTGCAGTTAAGAAGAAAAAAAACCAACCACAAATTTCAGCTCTATTCAATGTTCTTTCCTTCCGCCCTAATGTACACTGAGGATAGTATTTTAATTTAAGGAGAGAAAGGGAAGTTTTTTTGCCTAGTAATTGAAATTCAGAATGTTTGTTTGTTTGTTTGCTTATTTATTTATTTTTAGGTCCATCTTCCTAGCATTAGACAAACCCATTTTTTTTTTCCTTTGCTTGCTTTCACAAGGAACTACTTCTAACAGAGCATTTTACTTGCGTTTCTGTATGACAAGGCCGCATTTGAAAACACGACATTAATGGAGAAGTTTTACACATGTAATTTTCAAATTCACAAATGTATTTAGCAGTTATGGAACTCCTGATAAGTTGAAATAAATGTCTGCTTACTGTGCACTCAGGAGGTGACAGGGCTAAGTTTGAGGGACAGAGCTTTCAGGGCACAAGGTAAGGAGGCACTTTGATGAAACATCGGTGGCAATGGAAGAGTCTGTTGGATTTGTGTAAATTTTACTTTGCTGTTTTCCATTAGGACTGTTTTTGTTTACAGCTCTGCTACTGTGATGCACAGTGAACTTTGATCTCTGCCTTGGACTCCAGTTATGGTGGTGTTTACATTGTGATTCTTTTCTTTGCACTGATGCATTTAACTTATTTCTAAAAGCTCGATAAGTGTGCAGGAATTTGCAGGAATGCTTCCTTAATCAATGTCTTAATTTGCAATAGCACGTGGTCAGAAATGTTGCTTGAGAATGTGTTTTGGTTGCTTTGAAGAACTCTCCGAGGCTTTTGCTGTTCACTTTTCCTCGTGCTTGCTATTTAAGCAAGTCTTTTTTTGCCAGCCTGAACAGCAAAAGTGGTCATTTATTTAAAAGCTGTTTCCACGGAATCACAGAATGTTAGGGATTGGAAGGGACCTTGAAAGATCATCTAGTCCAATCCCCCCGCCGGAGCAGGATCACCTAGACCNAAGTCTCTAAACTAGATCTAGCAGAAGGAAGAGGAACCAGACTTTGATCATCTGTGAGCTTCACAACCTTGCAGTATTTGCCTACCACTTGTATTCTTGGTAGTAGAACTTCACCAGGAGGAGAAGGAAGTGCCTTACTTCTCATTTTGGCTCGGTCATTGTCCAAGCTAGGCTTGCTTTAGAACCTCATAAAGCTAAGGAGACACTTGAACCCAGAAACAACTCACTTTAGGCAGAGCTTGAAGCCTCCTGGGTTGGTATTTATAGGCACAAAAGGAGAACAGTAGGATTTCAAGTGTATCTTTCTCAGCCATGTTTTTGTTGTCTAGTTAATTTTGGCTTCCTTTAGAGAATAAGCAGCATTGTCCATGTGCTGAGCTGTCATGGTTACAATCATTTTTTAATATTTGTCTCTAAAAGTAATACATTTTTCTTTGGAGTGCTAATTTTGGTTCCTTCACAGAAGCTTTCAAGATGTTCTTCTCTTTAATTCAGTTCTGTTCATCCTAACGAATGTTCTTTTTTTAAATAATCATTTGAAAGTATTTTGTTGTTTGTTTTTTTTTTAAATTTATTTTTCCTGGTGTATTATAATGATAATCCAGCCTATGGTTCTTCTACTACTCTCCCTTCATGAAAGTTCTTCCTGTGGGAGGAAGGAATGTTCTGTTGTTGTTTGCTATCATTCTGAATGGTATGAATTATTTTCTTTTTTTAAACTGTGTCAAATTGTACCCATTTCTTTAGCTTATTCTTAGCACTAGAGTTGAAATTGGAATTTTAAATCCATTCTTTCAGCTGAGTTGGTCCAGGCTGTCACTTCAGCAGTCCTTTGCAGATGCAGAAGGAAATGAGGTGAATGCAGTGCTGCAGATTTGGTTGCAAACAGGAGTAAGCTGCAGGAGCATTCTGCCAACTAAGGACAAATAGTGTGTTTTAGTCAATGGCTGCTGCTACTAATCTGAGTGAAAGATTACCCACTGTCTACTAGGGGAAGAGCTATTAGGTAGCAGAACTGAAAAAATGATTGAATATGGTAATGTATGATTTAATTTATACAACATAAAGCGATACACATTGGTTTTGAGTTACTGCTTAAGCCCTAAAATGTAAGGATTTAACATAATCATTATCACATATACTTCCTACCATTTTTAGCATTTATGGAAGATTAAAGTAACTGAACAGGGGGAATGGCCAGAGTGTGCTGCACTGACATTGATTGAGTGCTAAAAGACATCCAGGGTGACAGTTTCTAGAAGTGCAAAGGTGCTGCTGCCCTCAACCCAAGTGAAAGACCCACCAACATGGAATTTTAGATTATTTCATAGAAGAAGCAAGAGTAGGTACAGAAAGCAATGAGCTTCAGCAGCTAACAAATATATATTGCTGGAATGCTACCGTGTTGATTAATTTATGCTGGAATACACTTTGCATAGCACATGAATTTTAATACAGAGGAAGCCGCCAAGGTGTAAGTCCTGGATTGCTATTAAAGCATTGTGTAAGTGATCTGTACAGTAACCAATCTGCAAGCAATACTTAAAGGCAATATATATATAATTAAGGAAAAAATCCTAGGAGTTTTAGATATTTATATATCAAATCATAGAATGCCAGGTTGGAAGGGACCTTAGGGATCATCTGGTCCAACCTTTCAAAGTAAAAAAAAAATAAAAAATCAGAAGCAAGGCAACAGGATTAATTTTCTCCTTTGTCTTTTAGTCTCTGAAAAATTTCAAGGTATCTTGAATTTTCATCTTTTTTTAAAAAGACTTGGAATGTGATTATGAGATGGTTTTTTTAACCTCCATGCTTGTTTATGTTCAATTTAAGTGTCATCAGAAATCACTAGAAATGCTGCTGTGCTCAATTAAGCAGATTTTCTCCAAGGTTTTCTGATTCCAAGCTGGGAAAACTTGAAAGTTTGCATATAGAACGCATCTTTAAGTATAGACGCAAGGAAGCACCTATTTTTACTTGAGGCTTTCTGGGCAAGAGCTACATGTTTGTAGCACTGTGCTCTGCAGATTGTCAGCAACATCCAGAGAATCCACAAGTAATAATAGTAACTAAAGCCTAGTCACAGAATCACACGTGATCCAATCTTTTGCCAGCGCTAAATTTGCTCTTGCAGCATATTTCCTGATAATTATGTTGTGAAATATCACATTGGCTTATCCCATAGGTTAATTAATTGCCTTGGCTTGCTTATGAATTTTAACAAAACTTCTGAAAGCTGTTTCTTAATCTGCTGTAGTCACCACCCCCGTGCTGTGCTGAGGGTGTTCGGTGCAAATGCAAAGTGGATGATTACAGTAGCAGAGCTCCAATTATTAGACACACAGTCAAAATTGTGGGTTATATTAATAAAATGTGTAATGGAAAGAAGTGATCCATAGAATTTTTATCTGTGGAAAATCCATCATTTAGTTTAAAAAATCAGCTTTCTTACTTTCTCCTTAATATTTTCAGAAATATTAAGGTTTTGGAAATGACATTATTGCTGTTAATTTCCATTCAAAGGTTGGAAGATCAATTATTGATAATTGGAATCCTTCTGAAAATGACCTTGTTTGGACTAAAGGATCTGAATTCATTGCTAAACTAGTGCATTAGATTTGTGCTATGAAGAGTAGAATAACTTAATCATAGGTCTAAAGAAAGGCACGACATGGAAGTGTTGTTTTGTTTCTACTTATAATGGTTAATGAGTTGTTTTTAGTTCAGAAAACAGTTTTCTTAATAGCCCATCTTGTCACCTAATGCAGACAGAAAAATAGTAATTTTAAGTTACAGTGTTATGTCCTGTGAATTACACAATTAGTCTCATTTATTTTCCTTTCTATAAGATGATCGTGTAGCATTTTTCAGCCAACTTTAGGGCAAGGATCACTATGTATATTATATGACTTGAGGCAGTAAAAGCTACCTGGAAACAGTATGTATGTATATATTTATATATAAAAGAAGGTGTCATTCCATTGCAAAGCACTGTTGTAGCCATCCACAATCCCGTGTATTGCTTTGACGGCTTTATGTGCCGTGTGTTGGACACTGAGAGGCAAGCAGACCTAGGAGAACACCTACCCAGTGTTTATTGCTGCAGAATTGGTTTCCCAGTGTGAAGATAGTAATTTTTTTGTCTGGTAAAGCAGTAGACTCCTACAACTCAGTTCTGACAAATGACACCACTCAAGAACTGTTCATACTTGGGAAGATTGACTTTTTCCTAACATATCTGAGTACTGAAATGCTGCAACTTTTACTCAGCAATCTGAGTTCTATATAGTACAGCAGAACATCTCCATTGGTATTAGCGTTTCGTATTCAGGTATCTGTCAACTGAATTCTTCCTTTTCTTCTCATATCTTACCTGTGCCTGATCACTCTTCATAAATGTATTTCATGACACTTGCTTTTGAGTTTTATGCCTTATTAATGTTTTTGTGGATGTTCCATTCATAAATTCCTTGATCAAGTTTCAAAACAATTCAAAACTCTTTTTTAAAAATTATTTTTTTTTAAGAGTTCCTTCAAAATAATTCTTCTGGGTATGTTTTCCTCGTGGATTTAAAGACTTTAAAGTTGCATCACAAATGAAAAACTGAATATGCAGCATCTATTTCTTCATGATTAAGTCAGAGACCATGAAGATAAGTGTTCTGCAAGAAACTTTTCTCACTTTGTATTTAATATATAACACCAAATAGGATTTCAAAATGCTTTTCAGTTACAATGTGCATGCATTGGTGATGTTATTGTTATCACATGCAAATGTGATGCTTTTGTACTTAATAGTACTTTGAGGAGAGCATGAGAAGATAATGGAGAAATAGTTTGAGACTCTTTTGTGTCAGCCTGCACCATAGGTTTGATGAGGATTCAAGTTTAATAGTATTATCGTGATTTCAGTAATATAGGACTGTTGAATTTAATTGACTTTTAAATTTACGTAATGACTTCACATATCACAATTATTCCTGCAACATATTTCAGGATAAAGAATCCCAAAGTTCTTCCTCATGCAGTGGACAATTCTCTCTGGGGTAAGGAGGATTACAGCAAGTAGAGAGGTTTTTAAGCAAGTGATGTGTTTTGAAATAGAAGTTATGAGAAATGAAAATACAGCTTACAAAGAAATTTTGAACATAACAGCTCTTTGGGCAAGTAAGCTTTCTGGTAGGGATTTTTAGTCTGTTGTGGTCAATTTTTGCCCCTTTTTTAATGAAAAATTGAGTGTTGGGGTTTATAGAGCTTGAATCTGTGAATAATTGAATTGATCCTCTGGAATTTTAAAGTTCTAGGGTTATCAACATATCAAGACTATTGATTACTGCACTAACAGTCTTCTGTCCTCAACTGAAGGTGCAAATGATGGAGGAGCCTTTACATGTCTTAAATTTAATCCGAACGAGAAGCAGAAAAATGCTGTGGTTTAAGCCAGCAGGGAACGTGTTTGGGACTTAAATAAAAATGCAGCAAAAGAATAAATCTGATGAGTGACTATATGAGAAAGTCTTTCTTTGTGTTTATGTTCAGCAAATATATCAAAGGGCCGTTTAAAGAAGGCTGATTTAAAGAGCAGCAGTGGGTAGGTGACTGTAAGCTTAACTCTGCGACTTTTCAGTTTACTTAACTACCACTGTTACTCAAGGAGACTAATTACAACACAGCTTAGTGGTCAAAACCATAGATCTGCATGTTTCATGTTCTGAAGTGTCAGATATTTATGCATTTAAGATTAGTATTTCTTTTACGTTATCTTGAAAAATTAATGAAAACCCATGTTGGCCATCGTGAATTTAAAAGATGTAAAATCCATTCATCGCTTCTAATAAAAACCCCAACATTTTCAATCAAGTCCTTTTTCTTCAAACTGAAATCCTATTTCTTCAAACTTACAGGCCTTATAATCCTCACCAGAAGGTGGTACTAGTCCAGATGGAAAGATAGGAAGAAGACTTTGGGCTGGTGCTCCACCAGTGAGGACCACAGGTAGAGGTTCTGAGTTCCGGACAAACCTTGGAGTCTGCTACAGCAAAATCCCAGTGAAATGTCATTGAGAAGCCTTCTAGTTAGGAAACCCAGCATGCCTTCATGTGGACCATGATCCTTATTGGAGTCAGGGTTTGGTCCTAGTGTTTTGCAGCTCCCAAACCTGTAGACATCATCTTCAGACCTTTCTCCTAATGCTGTGACACCAGAGCTGCTTGACAGGGACAACCAGAGCCCCTGAGCTGCTGTTAGGTTGCAGTGTGGGCGGCTGTAGTCTCTATGCCTTGGGCAGAGGCACATACCAGATGTAATGATTCTTGAATCCTGTCTGATTAAATGGGTGAATTGACCTAGTTCGGACCTTTCTTTATTGTGGACAACAGAGTGTTAAGATTTTGCCTCTGCTAAGTGAGACCTTATTTACAGGAGTGGAGTTCAAAGCTGTCTCTGTGACTCCTTGTTTGGATATCAAATATTTTATGGTTCCGAGCTAATTGTGTTAATCAGTCCTGTTCTTCTCTCTATCCCCTAAATGCATATTACTTGGGCAATTAAAGAAAAGCAGTCATCTCAGGGCAGGATGAGACTGTATTATGTTAATACTATTTACTACTGCACATTATTACTTGGTGAAGTACACAGACAAAAAAACATCGACAGATACAATTTTAAATAGGCTGGGGACAGTGGGAGAAGATTCAGTGTTAAAAGAAATAATGAAGGTATAAGAATATTAGATTGGCTTGGCTGGGGAAAGAAGGGGAAGATTCATCATTATGAATGTCTTAAAAAAAGGTACAGTAAAATTACATTGATTAATAGACATTAATTGTAATTTTTCTAAAAAAGATAAGGTGGGATCAGACAAAATCAATCTATAAGGTGCTTTAGCATAGAAAACAGATGAACTACATGGAAATGTACTTATTTAAAATATCTTTAGGGGCTTGAGAGAGTTTGTTTGCCTGCTGTGCTTTTCCCTGAGTGTTTGCAGGACAGATCTGAATATTACGTGTGTGAGTACATGGGTGTAGTTAGTGCAATCTAGTTAATTGGGAGGAAGATCTCCAGGAACTGCTGCGTTCCAGCCCAGTGAGTTCCCCGGCAGCCCGGGGCCATCCGCTCGGCTTCTGCTCAGCTCCTGCTGCTCAGCTGCCAGCAGCAGCTTGGGAAATAAAACCACAGGGCTGGCTTTAATGTGCTCCTGTGGAATTTCAGGGCTTAAAATGTGTAGGTGTGTGGTATTAGTGCACGGCCGTGCAGCTAAAGAAATAGCGAGGAATGTGGTCCTAAATATTCTGTTGGATTAATTTGGTGAGGGAGCACGGTGTCTGCTTCCCAGCCCCTGCTCTGTAGATTCAGCCGAGCCTTTTGTTTGCACTTTGATGATAAATTGCAAATTTAGCAGTGAGGAATTCCTTAATGAATCACAGAATCACAGAATGGTAGGGGGGGCGAGGGACCTCCAGAGATCATTTAGTCCAACCCCCCTTCCAAAGCAGGTTCATCTAGGCAAGATCACACATGAACATGTCCAGGTGGGTCTTGAAAGTCTCCAGAGAAGACTCCACAACCTCCCCGGGCAGCCTGTTCCAGGGCGTTGTCACCCTCACAGGAAAGTTCCTCCTCAGGTTGAGGTGAAAGTTCCTGTGTTCCAGTTCATGTCCGTTGCCCCTTGTCCTATCACTGAGCACCACTGAAAAGAGACTGGTTGGTCCGTCTTGACACCCACCCTTCAGGTATTTGTAAACATTGATCAGATCCCCTCTCAGCCTTCTCTTCTCCAGGCTAAACATCCCCAGGGATCTCAGTCTTTCCTCATATGAAAGAAGTTCCAGTCCCTTAATCATCCTCATAGCCCTCCATTGGACTTTCTCCAGTATTTCCTTGTCCCTTGAACTGGTGAGCCCAGAACTGGACACAATATTCCAGATGTGGCCTTACCAAGGCAGAACAGAGTGGGAGGAGAACCTCCCTCGACCTGCTGGTCATGCTCTTCTTAATGCACCCCAGGATACATTCATTGCAATTAATTCTTCAAGATAAAATAAGATTTGCTTAATCTTTCATGTGATTAGCTTCCATGCCAGGCCGGCAAATGCAAAGGTAAGCTGTCAAGTGGTACCAGTTAAGCAGAGGACTTGCTGTGACTGCTGGGAGTCTGCATGGATGTGGAACCATCAGTCAGGCGTCTTGGATGCTGCTGGTGGCACTGGAGGAAAAAGTTCCTTGTGTGCACAGGCAGCTGCTGGTGGAATCTTGTAGGGCCACGAAGAGCAAGCCTGCTGAGAGCTGTTCTCCTGTTGGGAGGCTGAAGCTTCTGGTGGAGGCAGACAGTGCCTGCAGCTGTCACTGAAAAGCTCAAAATTCTCAGTGATGTTTGAAAGGCTTTGCAATCTTTGTACTTTAAAACCATAACCAACAACAACCCCCCCTAAGCAGATCATTAAAGTCAATTTTTTTTTCTTCCCCTTTGCTTATTTTTTTTTACTTCTTTTCAAATAAGCTTAATTTCCAGGTGATGTTTGGCATACAAAGAGCCTACTTTCAGTTTGGTAATTTAGTTTTATACCACTGTATGCATTCCATATCTTTATAGCATTTACAACCTCAGGTAGCACTGAACATGGGCTGTTACTAGTGGGTCAAGAAAACTTTCAGATACTTGGAAAGTTCTTCTGAATGAAGGGATTGTGCTTTTTGCAGAGCTGTTCAAAAGGAAAGCTCTTTTGGGTTTGAAATTAGTTTCTAGGCTCCATCCTGAAAACTTTGACTTGTGTGTGTGGTCTCCGAAAAGGTGTTGACTGGAGTGAGCTTTTGCATTAGGTGGAGTAACTCAAACGTATTTCTTTATTCAAATATAACTTCTGAACCTGAAACTGCATCACTTAAATGAAATAAATGAGATCAAATAGAACTCAAGTATTTTGGACCTGACTCTTCTTACATTGACAGCAGCAACAATGACATCTGTAGCTTTCCCCAGTGTTTTTTAGATAGAGATCTAAAATACTGGGATTTTTCATGTCCTTTCTATAGAAAGCTGTGAAGATATGAGTAGGAATTGTTCCATAATATCAAGACTCAGCAAGATTTTTATTTTAATTTTTTTTTAATGATTTCACATAGTGGCTGCTTTTAGTCCATTTTAAACAGGGGTTTGTTGGGTGTGTTATTTTTCTGATCTGTAGAGCAGAAAAAGGGAGTGTTGCTACTTAGGAGCTGCTGTGTTTTCAGAAGCTGCAGATGATGGAAGCCAAAGAAGTCTCGTTTGGCATCCCAGTGCTCCAGTCACTTTTGATGAGAAAACCCAAAGTTTCTTTGATAAGAGAAGCACAAGTTAGAGCCTTCAGAAGGAAACCAAAATATTGTAAAAGCCTGAAAACATATCTTAAAGGCTGCTTTTCAAGCTTTCAATTCATAACCTGCCTTTTTAGAGTTAGGCTAAGAAGTGAAAAGGACTGTATTTTTTTGTATTAATTGGATACCTAGTAATAAAACTGATTTTTGGTGGTTGGTTTTTTCCTATTATCTCTTTCCTTTTACTTAGAGTGAGTTTTGTAGGGTTTTGAGAAAATGGAAGTTAACTCTACTAAGTCAAGGAAAGCCTTTCACAGGTCAGAGTATTAAAGGTGGGAAGGCTTCTATAGGGATATTTCAGTAGTATAGTCTAATAAACACCCGCTTAAGTTTCAGTTCAGTAGTACAACACAGGGTGCTTTTACTAAAAAAAAAAAACTTTCAGTTAAGTCCTTGCCTTTTGAAGCTATGGAAATATTTTGATTTAGGAGGTTTAAGATTGAAATGCTTCCTGTTCTGTACTCAAAATATTGTGAGTTTTGCTGTGTTTTAAAAAATAAATTCCAAGGATTCCTGTGTGAAATCGTCTTAGTTCTCTGAAGTTCAGAATTCTTGTTTACTTGCTAGTACATATTACTTGCTATAAATGATTTATTGTAAGAACTATATAGAGATGGTTTTGTGCCAAGGTTAACCAAGAGTAATATGAACTTTGTTTTTGTTTTCAGTCCAGAGGAGCTTCCTGTCCATGATGCAGCAATAGAAAAGGTAAGCCCAGTGTCTTCCAGTTTTTTGACTGGGAAGTAAACATTTATATTTAAACCATCATAAATCTGTAAATCATTGTGGAATGAGGAGATGAAGCATTTTAGTGATTTACATTCCCAAAGACACATGTTGAGTCCCATAAGGACTGTGGTCCCTGAGGCCATGTTAACTTGCCCACAGATCCCTTGGGGCCCACATGATCTTGTGTTTACTTCTTGCAATGAGACATGAGTTTTCCTCACTCATTATACAACCTAGTAAAGGAAAATGAGCTCCTTAAGAGCTCACACCCAGCTCTGCCCTGAAAGAGCAAGAGCTATTGTTAGCGTCATGAGTCGTCATCAGCTGTGCTGGGTGGATGGACTGTCCAAGTGAGGTGGTGGCTTTGGTGCTGAGGTGTGTGGTGCTGTCCCCTGAGGAGTGTGCTCTGCTAGTTTGGTAAATGGTGACAGATACCCTGGCTGCTGCTTGTACTGTTGAGTTGATGAGCCAGGTGTATTCTGGACATTCAAGACCTGTCAACAGCTGGTGCAGTCCCTAGCCCAAAAATCCTGCTACTGGAAGGTGCTGGAGGAGAAGTTTGGGAACTGCTGTTTTGGGAACGTGGAAAGCTTTTATTAAAATCATTGGGAACTGAATTTCTACTTGTCTGGGCCTAGTTACTCTTAGTATTTCCCCTTAGTCTGTCAGGCTTCTTGTTATCTCCAAGACTATATCAGATCCTCCTTGTTTGTCCATTTTGATCTGGAGTATCATCAGAAAACTCGGGATAAAATATTTAAAGCTTTAAGTTTAAAGTTGGCCCTCTTGGCTGCACAGATCAGTCGAGTGCATGGAAAAGGGCTGAAATGACTTGTTGTAAGGCAGCTCAGCTCCCTGAGTGATGAGCAGCAGTGCTGCTGAAAATGAGTTCTTCTGAGCTCCAGCATAGGGCTGGTGAGAAACGCTCTTCATAAAGAAGGGAACTCAGAGTCCCTTTTGTTTTGTGTTGGTTCACATGTGCGCAGCCTGAAATATTTGTGTTTTCTTGCTATGTTTCATTACATTTAATAACATAGTGAGTGTATCTATAATTTCATTTCCATCAGAAGGACACAGCAGGGCGGTGAGTCTATGAGCACAGAATTAGACAGCTCACAATTATTCTGGTATATGTGTTTTGAAGCTCTGATTCACTGTGGCTTTGTAGTCAGCCTTAAATTATCGGGGAAAAAAATAGCATCTTGGTTCTCTGTCTCATATTGTATTCATGCTCTCTCAGACAAAACATCTGTGTAGAAGCTGTATTTATTGAATCAATGTTAAATTGTGGATCTAGTGTCATTTTATGATCATCCAGTAATGCTCCTGTGTAAGACTCCTCGTTATACTCCTGATGATATCCTGACCTCTGCTGGTTTGAGGTTTATCTGCCTTCTGTCAGTGCTGTTTGAATCTCTACAGTTTTCAAGATACCATTCACAGAATAATTGGTGTGTCATGTTAATGTAAGCTAAGACAAAAAGCTTTTTGTGCAATATCTTTTATTACTTTCAAGTCACCTACTTGGCAGGGCTATTTATGCCTTCCTGCATTACTTCTGAATTAAAAAAAAATATTCTTCAGTTTTAGGTCATGTTTTCATTTTGTTTCCAACTTGTGTAAAAGGTTGTGTGTCTTTGTGAATTTTGAGTCTCTATTCTTCATATCCATTTAAATGCAAAGCTTAAGCTGGGTTTTCTCTGTGTGTATATTTATGTGTGTGTATTTATGTGCATAACACTTCTAGAATAGGAATTATTACAGTGAATGCAGAGTAATTTTGATGCTTCATTACCTTGATGGGCATTTGGTGACTTAAATGCATTGAATCACTGTTCTACGTGATAAACTACTTAACCTTCAGATCAATCATACAGCCCATCTGAGATAAAACTAGGGGAGGAAAGATCATCTAGAGGAGAAAAGTAGATAGAGAAGTGACCTCAGGAAATCTGGAGTCTGTGTCTGGCTCTGGTTTTGAAGTGCTATCAAATGTTTTGTAAGTAATTTTCAGCTTGTTTTGTGTTGTCTTTGGTTTACTTGATTATAAATTCTCCAGAGGACAGTTCAGCAAGTTCTGGTTTTGTCTGAGGCTCCTGCCAAAGCATCGCTTTAAGCCTCAGCCCCAGCCCCTGCACACAGGATGGGTGGCTCCCAACTTCACTTTTTTTTTTTTTTCTTTCGGTAGTGTATTTACTGATGGGAGAGTAAGAAACCTTCGCTGCTTCAGCTGGGTATTCTGGTATTTCCAATAGCAGAAATGCTTCAAAGTGTAAAATGTACTCAGAAGACAGATAAAAGGATTTTTTTTTTTTTTTTTTCTGTTGACAACTACACGGAACTCGCCTGAAAGAGCAGCAGCAGCAGCAGCCCTGTGTTCTGCAACGAGCTGCATCAGATCTGCCCGTGTTCTCAGTGTTAGACATGAAAGTGAACATAATTCAGACTGGGGAAAAATAGCTAAAAGTTTTCAACAACTGAACACAGAAATAATTGCTATTTTGACTACAGTAGCATAACTTGAGAACAGGGATAAATTGACACAGAAGACACAAAAGCTTGAGCAAACATACAATTGAAGTGAGCTTCTGTCTCTGAAGATCAGAAATCTTGAAAGTAGATCAAACGTGCAAACAGAACGACTGTGGGAGCAGATAGGGTTTTATTTTCTTACCAATTATCTGAACAACCTGTTGAGGGCAGAGACCTTTCCTGACTTGATAGCAATGCTATTCCTGCAGTCTAAACTATGCCTAGAAAAAGAACATCTGCTTTAAGAGATCCTCATTTTTTAAAGGGGTTGCCAGTGTGGAGGAGAATCAGAAGCAGTGTTGTGAAACCTATGAAATCTGGGAAGCATTTTTTTCTACTGTTCCCCTCTAACCTAAATCTTAAGAGAAATATTTTAAATAACTTAAAAAAAGAAAGGCAAGTGGTTGAGATATTACAAAATACAGCATGGAACCTAAGCAAGAATGTGGGCAGTTGATTGCAACATGAATAGATAAGGTTGAAAGAGTAGAGGCACTTCTTCCCCCATAACTTTCTTAAACTTAGGTCAGACTTAGGTCAGTTGGATTCAAATAAAAATAACTTAAACTCAAACCCAGCTTCTTTCCAGGACACTTCATGGACTTGAATTACTGTTGGGCTGGACCTAAACAATTGTTATCTTACTTCTGCAAGGTCAAAGCTTTGGGCTCCTGGATTAAAGAAGTCCTGTGCACATCTTGGTGCATTGATAGCCAAGACTGCACAGATTCTGATGAGTAAAAGCTAGAAGTAAAATTAGAATTCTATTGAGACAATAAGTAATTTTCTTCTATATTTTTTCCTCAACTTTTCAGATGCAAGTTGACTTACTGAATACTTAATGAAAGTATTAGTAAGTTTTCAGTATCCTGCAGAGCTTTGAAATGAAACTCCTACATTGTTACCAAATTGCATCACTAACAGTATGAAACAGAATATCCTTCCTGTCTTTATTAAGCCGGATTTGAAGTTGGAGGTAAAGGGACTGTCCTTTACAAAAAAACTCAATATTTGTTTATATTCATCTTTGAAGAGAAAGCAATAGCCACAGACACACGTTTTTCTGCTTTAGCTTTTCCAGTGTTGATCCTCAGCTCTGAAGCATTATGAAAGAGTTGAAATAGTGCTGTTAAAAAAATACAGGTAATAAGTTACCTTTGAGGTACAATCAGAGACCCCTCGCATGCTTTAGAGCATGTAAAACTGGGCTCTAAAAATACATACTAAAAATCATCTTATCCTTGGAGCCAATAAAATACAGATTTATTTTTTTTTTTTGACTGAAGAGCCAAAGTACCTTGAAGTTCCAGGAACTAAAATAGCTAATTCCAAGTGCTTGTTTGTTTCCCAGATTCAAGAAGTTGATGGCAACTGTAGCAACATTTTAATAGCCAGAATGGCAATCTTTAAGATAGTAGGGTTGTCCTATGCTTTGAGTGATGTATGTCATATAAATAATGTGTGGAAATAGCTTTTTTTATGTTACATGTTATACTACTTCATATAGCTATTTATTTAGAGAAGATGGGGTTTGTTTTATTTTGAATTCTCATTTTATCACCTGGCTACTGAAATACTCTTGTCAGTAATATGATTTAAGCAAGTAGATATTACCTTCAGAAGAAATCCTTGATGTTGTTATAGGATCATTTAGGTAAAAATTTACTAAGCCAAGGCTGAGAATTATAGCAAGGCTTTCTAGCTTTTAATGACCAGAATTAGAGCTTATTCCCACTCTACTACAGCGCTGCTGCTCTTTCATGCACTTGTTTTTGTTCATGCACTTTGTGCCTTTTAAGAAGGGATGGTTTGTGTGATCACTGGAAAACAGTAGCTAATTATGATTAGGGCTGGTCTGGGTAAAGAAGATCATCATTTCAGAGTCAGCTGACTTGTAAGAGGCTCATAGCAGAAATTATTTGCCTGAAAATTTACTGAGCATAAAAACAAATTTCAGTTTTTGTGCTTTGTTTTTTTGTATTTGCCAAAAATGTGTAGAGAAGAAACTTTTGTAAATCTTGTACTTAAACTTTTCTTACAAAATACAGTTCTTTACAGTGCTGAAAAAATGGGGTTTTGCTCCATGTTGGAGTGGCTTTTTTTTTGGATGTTTTAAGTGAACTGATGTTACTCTTTGTTGCTGTTCTTAGATGACTGGATAAAAAGTTAATGATGCAGTGTTAAACTTTTTCCTCTATATTATTTGTGTTAAACGTTTTCCTCTGTATCATTTTTGTTAAATGTTTTCCTCAATAATTTTAGAAAAACAAATAATTAATTTGAAAAGATTAAAAATTTCCAATTTCTTTTCAGCAAAAGCACCTTGAAATTGAAAGAACCACAAAATGGCTTAAGATGCTGAAAAGCTGGGAAAAATACAAGAATAGTGAAAAGGTAAAGTTATGCATGTTTTTCCTCAGTAGCTATCACTTGTGAATGAATTTATAACCTTCAATGAGATTGTCTCTGTTTATGAGATCTGGAAAAAAACCCCACACTGAAATGAAAAGGCTTTTTGTTCTTCCAAAATGCAATAGCACATTATGACCCAATAATAATCCAACAGTCATATGTGAGTAATTTCTGAGGACAGGATCTCCAACATATTCATAGTAATGATTGTGCTCTGCACTGCTTTGTTCTTGCACTGTGGGATCTGAACCCAGATCACAGCATACTGCTCATGTCTGCAGAATAATCAGTGGAGCAGATGAAGCATCAAACCTGCTTGTCCTGTCCTGCAGAGAGCTACAAGTTGTGTTTGACTTGGGCTTTGAGAATGTGAAGGAGGAAAAAAAGAAAAATCTTTATAAACTTGTAAAGAGGGGACACGGTAGGTATGGCAGAATTCTTCAGGAATCATAAATCTCCCTTCAAGAGTTAGGAATTTTAACTTTATTCTCCTTGTAATTCATAGAATCATAGAATGTATTGTGTTGAAAGGGACCCCTAAAGATCATCTAGTCCAAGCCCCTTACAATAAGCAGGGACATCTCTACCTAGGTCAGGTTGCTCAGAACCCCATCAAGCCTGACCTTGAATGTCTCCAGGGATGGGGCTTTCACCACCTCTCTGGGCAACCTGTTCCAGTGATCAACCACCCTCAATTCCTGTATATGCTGGCAATTATACTAACTCATATTTAGATTTAAAGTTACTCTTTTGAGTGAATTACTTGTTAAGGTACAGTCATAGAATGGTATGGGTTGGAATGGACCTTAACGATCATCTAGTTCTATGAAAGTTTTTTTTATCGATCTTCTCTTCTACAGTTTCCTTTGCAGGCCAGGTTTACTGAAGGGTCTGGGATAGCTTATAGTCATGGATCAGTGCAAACTGCCTTGAATAACTCTCCAGGGAACAGATTAGTCATAACATGGGGCGTATAGTTTGATGTTTAAATTATCATGCTTATACAGATATCTTTGGATATCCCAAAATACTTGGTTGCTTTGTTAAAAGGAGAGTTTTCATTAAGTTAGAAGGTAAAAAGTATAGGAAGCCATTCAGCACCCTGTCCCTCTTGGGATGTCTGTTTTTTTCTGTGGGTAATGTGCAATGCAGCATTCATTATCTTCAAGAGAAGTGGATCCTTTTGATGGTATGAATGAGATCTACTTTTGAATAGAATACTTTATACAGTGATGGACTCTTCGTATTTTGGAATCCATATGGAAGAACTGAAATCTGTTGGCAGCTACTTAATAGTGCCCAGCAGTGCTACAACATTTCTTGACTTTGAAATTTTTTAATTTTTTTTTTTTATGTGAAGCTGCAGGTGAATTCTAAGGAAGTGAATTGCCCATTAATAATCTTTAAATGACTTTTGGGATTTTTAGTTACAAGAATTATTTTTGTCCTACCAGGACAACAAATAGTGGTCTGGGGATAATGACAGAAAGTGGGTCAGATATACCATGAAGTATAAGCTAAGTGCTTTTCCTTGCTTTAAAAGCTAAGTAGGGATTTTCATCTGAGTATTTGCTGGAATTGTAGTCTCGGTCATCTTAAAATTGTGAAAGAATTTCATTTGGAAAAAAACTTACTGGAGAGGCTGTATTCACAACACTGTGTTCTGAGGAGATTTTCATAACTCTTCTGGTGGCTGTTTGGTGGATAATGCACAAAGGTTCCCAAATTCAAATTCCCTCTTCTCCTCAATGGGGCTTCAAACTTGAATTTTCTATTGGGGGTTCTGTTGGCACTTGCTGATGCTGCTGATCCACCTGCATTTTGCTGAGGAGCAGATGACAACTGTTAGCATCCCAGATTATTGCCTGGGTGACTGGCCTGCAGCATAGGCTTACCCCCTTAGCAGCCTTTTGTTTTAGTAAATTATTGTGGGCAAAGATGAAAAATTCAAAGAGAGGGATAGAGACCAAGGTAATTGTTAGCCTGGTGAGCAGGGAACTGAGATCCTACAATTTGAGAGAGAAGTTTACTCAGCATGTGCCCCACTCGTTGTGTCTACTTACTACCTTTGGTTTTGAGAGTAGTAGCTACATCTTGCACTTTGCTTTTATTGAAAACACCCAGGCCAGTGGCTGATGTTTTCCAGGATATAACAAAGAAGTTAGCAAATTAATTTGCTTAAAATAGGAAGTGAATGCATGAAAAATAATTTGTTTCCCAGGATTTTCTTGTCATCCCACTTTCTGTCCTGTCATCTTCTCTGGAAGGAGAAGTTATTTGTGGCTTTGTTTCTGTACTGGGACAGTTGAGTGATTTGAAGATCAGGTATGTTCCAAAGTCAAAGGGATGATCAGAAAACCTGTGTAACAGCTACTTTGTTTGCAAAGAGAAGGTTAAACATGACCTTTCAGGTAACACAATAGCTCCGTGGTGTCTGAGCAGCAGTGACCTTCCTCTTCAGCCATTGGTGTCATCAGTCCATGATACACTGACTTAACTGAATAATCCTCCATTCGCCAAGTATGCAGAAGGTGTAGCAGATGAGCTGAGCAGAAAGAATTTCAGTTCATGTAACAAATTATAGGCTGAACTATAAATAGTAGCAGGACTAATTCAATATGTTTATAAAGGGGATGTACGTTGCTTGAGGGTAGGAAAATTTTTCACTGATTGTTGAACTCCAGTGGAGCACATGAGAATTTATAAACAAGGGTGTTCTCCCTGTTCTTTTTCACATCTTAAGTGGTAAGTGAACCAGAACATACAGAATAAATTAGACTCTTACTCCTCCCAAGCATGCAGTGGAATGTCAGACATATTTTGTCACTGTTCTTCATGGAAAGCCTGGTGATGTTCTCATGGCTGTACACAACTCAGAGATAAAGACAGTTTTTATCTGAAGGTGTGTTGGAAGAATGCACCAGCTTTCCATGCTCACCTTCTTGAAGCATGGAAGCAATAGCTGCAAGAACAATTCCTGGCTCTTGCTTTCTGTCTTCACTTGATTGGATAAAGTGGTTAACACCGGAGGAACAAATTGCTAAAGAAAATGAACAGTCTGTATCTTAAAAGACTCACTTCACCTGACACTGCCATGGTTCCTGTGCAGTCAGACTGCTCCTGAAATCAGTGTTGTTTGGAAACAGCACCAAAGGGAGCATTGCAGGAACAACAACAGTAATAATGCTGTAGGGTTATAGATTATGGTTGTAGTGATGGCTTGGGTTTGGAAAACGGCATCTTGAGAGATGCTTGTGCTCTTAAAAAGAGAGCAAGGCAGAGTCAAAGGAGGTGATGGTCACAGAGATAGAGCAGGTATGTACAAAGTACAGGACTTCAGACAGCTTATTTGTTGTGAGCCTTCATAATACAGAGCTGGGAGAATTCTGGCTTGAAAAAAATCTGTTCATGCTGGACAGATGCTGTAAAATAAGCCATACATTTGATTGCATTACCCCAAGCTGTCATATGCTTAATTGCAAAATACAGTTTTCCCTTCATACTCTTGCATAGCTGCCTGTAAATCCTCTGCTAGATTTTTTTCCATCATGACTTCACAAGGAGAATTAACAAAAAAAAACATTAGCACACTGGTGTGGGGGTGTGCATGTGGGGTTCTTTAATTTACATCTTCCCCTCGTCTTTATTGCAGAGCAGTATCTTCAGAAAGATGGGGGCTCTGGAAACTTCACACTTTTCCCTTTAGAACTTCTGTGCTTGAACCTAAGTAGAAGAAAAAAAAGGGAGTGGGGGACAGCAATGTGTGACCATGAGGAACTGGAAAGAGATGGAAGAGTTGTCATGTTGAGACCAGAAATGTACCAGTCTCTACTGTATTTTAGTGATGATTTAGAGATAATGGAGGATGACCCACTAATATGAACCCATGCACAACTCCATAACCGTGTAGAATCATAGAATGGTTTATGTTGGGTGGGACCTTAAATATCATCTAGTTCCAACCCCACTTCCGTGGCCAGGAACACCTTCAGGTTGTTCAAAGCCCCATCCAACCTGACCGTGAACACTTCCAGTGATGGAGCACACAATGTTTCTGAGCAACCTGTTCCAGTGTCTCACCACCTTCACAGTAAATAATTTCTTCCCAATTTTAACATAAATCTACTCTCTTTCAGTTTTACATTACCCCTTGTACCATTGCTGCATGCCCTTATGAAAAGTCCCTCTCCAGCTTTCTTGCAGGGCTCCTTTAAGTACTGGAAGGCTGCATTAAGGTCTCCCCGGAGCCTTTTCTTCTCCAGGTTAAACAACCCCAACTCTTTCAGACTTTTTGTAAGAGAGGTGCTCCAGCCCTCTGATCATTTTTGTGCCCTCCTCTGGCCTTGCTCCAACTGATCCATGTCCTTCTTATGCTGGGGGCCCTAGAGCTGAATGCAGTGCTCCAGGTTGGGTGTCAGGAGAGCAGAGTGGAGGGACAGAATCCTCTCCCTCAACATGCTGGTCACACTTCTTGTGATGCAGCCCGGGATATGTTCCAGGATATGATCTCACTGACAAATGTTAAACAGCTCTGGTCCTGATACTGACCCCTGATGATCACCACTCAGCACTGGTGTCCTCTTGGACATGGAGGCGTTCACCACAATTCTTTGAGTGTGACCATCCAGCNGGCATCCCTGGCCAGATTTAGTTCTACCAGGGCTTTGGCTTTCCTAACCTTATGCTGGCTGCTTGGACAATGTCTCTGTATTCCTCCCAGGCTTCCTGTCCTTGCTTGCACCCTCTGTAGGCTTCCTTTTCATGTTTGAGTGTGCCCAGGAGCTCCTTGTTCATCCNACCAATATTGTAACCCTGTCATAGAAGGCCACCAAATTTATCAGGCAGTTTGTCCTTAGTGAAGCCATGTTGGGTGTAACCAGTGACCTTCTTATTTCCCATGTGCCTTAACATAGTTTCCAGGGGGATCCACTCCATGATCTTGCTAGACATAGAGGTGAGAGTGATGGGCCTGTAACTGCCCAGGTCTTCCTGTTTTCCCTTTTAAAAGTGGAGGTTTATGTTTCCCTTTTCCAGTCAGTGGGAACTTCNCATCCATCCCAACCTCCTCATGTTTTTGCCTGACTTCCTCTTTGTGTACAGAACTCCTTGATTCCAATGTGATTATTTAGGCATCTCTTCAGTGGAGTCATCCTGATTCTTACAGACACCAGTCTCTGAAGTGTGTAAGTGCCCTTTGTGTCTTTGAGTGATTGATATTTATCAAAACAAAGCTTTCATCTCCCCATCAATCATTTCTTATGCAGGAAGTGTCACAGAGCAGCAAAGTTTGTGTTTCAGTGTGGTCTTTGTCTAGCTTATGCTTTTATTTCCTATTTGTATTCTACTGCTTAATAATCCAGGGTATAATCAGCCACCACAGATAGTAAATCCTCCTGGCTTTGTATGATCATAACTTTCAGGAAAGATTAAATGAAACCGTTATGTGTGATATTCCCATCTGAGTATTTCCACCAAAGTATTTCTGTCTTTCACTGTCTACCTTCATCTGGCTGTGATTGAAGTCGCCTAAATTGAGAGGGAAGGGAAGGAGAGAAACAATCAGGGTAGCTGGCAATTTCCAGCTGCTCTGGCATTCACACAGAATATAATAATCGAGTCTCCACTTAGTTTGGCATCTGAACACAGCAGCTTAATGAAGAACCCTCTTCGCATTCCTGAGACTTTTTCGAAAGAGATCAAGCAATTCTTATTTGTACTTTTTCTTCTATGCAATCCACCAAAGTTGAAGAACCTCTAAAGGCAGCAGCCTTTGCAAATATACTTTCTTTTCATTATAAATATTCTTTCTTGTGAGACTTCAGGTTTTAATTCTTAGGCTACTCATCACTGATTCTTTTTGAGGTGGCAGAGTCCGTCTGCTGCTTGCCGCAGCTCTTCCTGATGTAACTGAGAGAGTTTTATTTTCAAGAAAACCACTTTTATATCTTGCAGCAGCAAGGAGGCCACTTCCCACTCTTCAGGTCAGTTCTGTGTGATAGTGACCTCGTTCCTTGCGCAGGAACTAGTTGGGTTCATGAGCTGGAGAGCTTGGGGAAGGGGAAGGAAGGGAAGGTTGTATGTTTTCCAGTTTGTTTTTTTGCATGGAGGCCACATTGAATATTGGCTATTACAGATTTTGTTATTTGAGCTGATAGCTAATTTGGAATATTCCAAATTGGAGAGGTTTTTTTCTTGTTGTTTTGTAAGCTTTTTAATTCATTCTCTATATTCTCTTGTTTCACAATGAGAAGGTTTAATTAACAGGTCTAATTTCTTTTGAATTCCTGGGTGGTAGGGCCTCATCTGGTGTCCACTTGTCCTATCTACATTAGGATCAACAATATTAGCAATAATTGCAAGAGTTTACAACAACTGTCCTTGCCTGAATACCAGCTTAGATGTGATATGACTTGAACCTGTATTTTTAAGTTGTATTTATGTAATGATATCTGCCAAGGATGACTTTTTTCTATATCCTATGCTGATGAAACATCCCAGATTCCATAGCAACATTCCTTGAATGATTCTTGTTTTCATACAATGATTATATGAACTCTGTATTTATATACTTATATTTAATTTTGAGCTATTATCTTAAGAAAGCTGTAATTTTAAAGAATTTGTTGAAGATTGAATCGTTATTTCATCTCCCCAGAAGTAGAAGAAAAAGTAACTTGCTGAATTTTCTACTTTTTAATTATTAATCCAGGAAGAACAGAAGACTCAATTGGGGTTCTACAAGTATATAGACCCAACCCAGTGTTTTTCAATATATTTTCAATCTTATCTTACATAAGGGAATAAAAGACAGCAGAGGGCAGCAGTATGGTACTTAAGGTTTTTGGTTAGCTAATAATAACTGTGCTCATTTATAATTTCTTTAACTGTTTGGTGACTAAATGATTATCAGAAATTAGTTTTGCTGTGAAGTGTGTGTGAGCTTCTCCCGTCCTTCCTCCTTCACCAGGGATCTCTGGAGGCCATCTGGTCCAACCCCTTGCTCAGGTAGGGCCACCTATAGCCAGCTGCCCTGGACCATGTCCAGGTGGCTTTCGAATATCTCCAAGGATGGAGACCCCACAATTTCTTTCAATAACCTGTGCCAGTGCTTGATCATTCTCAGTGACAAATTGTTTTCTGATGTTCAGAGGAAACTTCCCATATTTCAGTTTGTACCCATTGCTTCTGGTCCTGTCACTGGCCACCACTGAACAGAGCCTGGCTCTGTCCTCTGCACCCTCCTTTCAGGTATCTATATACAGTGGAAAGATTCCACTGAGCTTTTCATCTTCAGGCTGAACAGTCTCAGCTCCCTCAACCTTTCATTAGAGCAGAGAACAGGCTGCCCAGGGAAGTGGTGAGATCACCACCCCTGGAGGTGTTAAAAAAATGTGGAAATGTGGCACTTCAGGACATGGTTTAGTGGTCATCGTAGTGTTGGATTGGTGATTGGACTTGAAGATCTTGGAGGTCTTTTCCAACCTTAATGATTCTATGAGAGAGTTAAGTCCCTTTTTCTTTGCAGCCCTTTGGACTCTCTCTGTATGTCTATGTCAGTCTTGTACTGAGGAGCCCAGAACTGGACACAATACTCCAGGTGTGGCCTTACCACCAATAAGCAGAGAGGAAGGATCCCCTCCCTCAACCTGCTGGCAATACTTCTGTCTAACACAACCTAGGATACTAATAGTCTCCTTTATGTCAAGGGTACAGCGCTGCCTCCTGTTCAACTTGGTGAACATCTTCTGTGTAATGGAGCCTGTGCCACGGAAGGTTCTGTTGTTGAGTTCTCTTTGTCTCTTTTGTACTGGACAGACAGTGAAAGTCTTCAGTCTCGTGTTCTGCTGAGTCTAAAGGCAGGACTTGGGATGACTGAGAACTTTTTTCTCTGCCTAAATAAAAGAAGAGTTGGAACAGCAGAGTCAGCTGGATACAGATCTAAAGTGGTTTGCAGGAAGCTCTGAATGTTGCTTGGGTTTATTCTGTTGGGTAGTGCAATAATTCTGATCTTAGCTACTGAAAACATTTGCTTTCCTTCTGATTTTTTTTGGCATAATGTGGGCTGATGAAACTGCTGGTCTCTCTGTCCTTTCTGCTCTTTAAAGTTAAATTTGCCGAAGAATTTTCAAACTTTTCTTTTAGAAACACTTTCACAATTCTGTATCAGTTCTTACTTCAAGGGCTTTTTTAGTGTTTGGCTGTTTCACTCTCTGGGAAGTGCAGAAGACAGGAAAACTGTAAATGCCACAGACTCTGAAACTGGCTGTTCTCCTGCAGTTACATCTCCTGAAAAAACCCACAAACCCACACACACTTTGGGTAATCTAAATTGCTTTAAATTCTGTTTTGATAAGAAACTATAATTACAAAGGCTCACTTCTGGCCTTTGATGTTAACCTGATCGTCTCCCAAAATATTCTTTTAGAATAACATACTCTTGAGAATTTATTTTTCCACCAGTTCTCTTCATTAGTAACCTTACAGTTGTTGGAGACATTTGAAAATGAGTTACAAAATTATAATACACTGGCAAAACTGTTTGTTATCAAGGTGCACTGTTGCTGTACCGTGGCTCTGAGGAATGCAGCTACATGTCACCAGGGACATAGAACACTGCTTTTTTTTTTTTTTTTTCCTCTCTCTGTTTTCCTTTCAAGTTCCCAGAAAAGATTTTGTGAATTTGGCTCATTCTGCTTTCCAGTAGACAGGCTAATCTCTTCTCAGGATGACTTCACTGCAATTGGTGGTGTTTGGCTTTCAAAAGACTGAATTATCCTCCCTATTGCAAGCAGTTAACCTTGTCTTTGGGTTGACATGCACTGAGATTCCTTGTGCGAGCTCAAGTCTAGATGTACATCTCTAGAGAAGGGTGCTTTGTAGCACTGCACGTTGTTCTTCATCCTTACAGAAGAAACTCTTTTGACATAACTGCACTCTGCACTCACACTAGAAATGTTTCTGCTTTACTGTTCTTGATAATACCAAAGCAGCAAAGTTTTATTTGTG
Source organism: Brachypteracias leptosomus (assembly GCA_013401335.1). Classification (NCBI taxonomy): domain Eukaryota; kingdom Metazoa; phylum Chordata; class Aves; order Coraciiformes; family Brachypteraciidae; genus Brachypteracias; species Brachypteracias leptosomus. The sequence continues at coordinate 241,499 of VYZX01012703.1, forward strand.
GACAGTCTCCAGGATTGCTCTTGCATCTTATGCAAGTCTAGAATTTTCATTTGAAAAGGGGACAGGGAAAAAAAGAAATCATCATCATACTTGTGTAATAGTTACTCATTCTGAAACCAGACACGAGTTCTTGCTGCCGCTAGAGATACCTTCAAAGATCTGATACATCCCAAACAGCAGGATGTTTGCAAATATACAACAATTAGGGGTTCATTAATCTTCCAAAACTGGAGATGTGAAATACATATAGAAGAAAAAAGGATCCTGTCTTTGAGGAGGACATTTCTCTAAAAGTATTTCTTGTGTTAGAAACATAAGATTTCTAAAAGTTTCAAGGAAGCGATAGCTTTGTCAAGTGACATTTTTAAGGTCTAACTTTGATTGTAGCTTAAATGTAAAGAATAAATTGTTTGGGGAGAGGGTGTTTTGTTCTCTTTTAAATTTGTCTCCCTGTGCCATCATTAAAATAATGGTAAAACCAGAATTTCAGGAAGGTTCATTTTCTTGTTAGAGTTCTCTGGATTTCCTTTGCTTAGATGTGTCTCCTGAAAAATGGTAACATGTTTTGTGTGTTGTTAGAATGACTAGATATCAATTTCACTGAGGCTTTGCTTATCTCGAGTCTCTCCTGACTGTGTAAAGCCAAGACTTCAGACAGCTGGTCCATCTTCCTCTGCTTAGAGGCTCTTCAAGCTGCAGCATAAAGAGATACAACTCAGAAGAAAACTGAGGAAAATGGTTGTCAGTGCTCCCGGTTGTTTCAAATCAGTCCAGTAAGAACCAAACCACTGAATGAATGTGTGAGAGCAGTGACATGTCAGAGGCAAGACTGATAAATAGTTTATATAATTACTCTAGTTACACACAGCTACGGAGTTATCCCCTTCTGACCTGTTTCTGCTACAAGATTTGTGTCAGAACCCAATGTGTCAGGAATGGAGAATTTAATTTTCTATTTCACGACTAAGAATTGCAGATAGTGTTGGTCGTTTGTTCTCTGTTCTTAGCAACCATAGCTAGAATATATTTTATACACTGGTTTTGTGCAAATTTTTTAATATGCATTTAGAAAACTGATTATTAGTTTAGAAATATGGACTGAAATCTATTAACTTAAGAAATGGCACATCCTGGGGTTTTTCGTGGTCTCACTTGTTTGCCTGGTATGCATCTATACATTTCAGCACACTGTTGCAGTTTTACAAGCATTTAAAAAAACCCCACAGTTATTTTATTTTACTGGTAATCTTTGAAGCTTTATGATATTGCAGATTCCCTTTCCCCATTCCCATTTATAGTTTGTAATTGTAGTGTGTTATTTGTGCCTTGACTTGAAATACTGTGTTGCAAAGAATCTGATATTTTGGGGTCTAAATTACAAAATCTGGAGTTGCCTTTCTACTGTTTGTAGAGTAAGAGCTTCTCAGCAGAGGTGATACAATTTTCATAGACCTTTCTACGTTCTGAAGTCCTGGCTTGTAAGCATCATCTGCACAGAGCAATGCTTGGGCCTGTGTGTCCATTTTGCTCCCTGTGGCTCCACTGATTCCATCAACAGAGGTCCCAGGTGGCATCAGTGGACACTTCCAGTCTCTTAAAAGACACTGGACCACTTTGTCCCTAGCAGGTCATCCCTTTGCTAGGACCATTGTCATAATTGCATTTTTCTCTTTAGCATGTTGTGTGTCATTGTTTATTTTATTCAGAATTTTGTAGATTGTACTGTATTTATATTTTCTTTTCTTTTTTTACAGTTTCATAGAAGAATTTATAAAGGAATCCCGCTGCAGTTCAGAGGGCAAGTCTGGTCTTTATTACTTGATGTCCCTAAAATGAAAGAAGAAATGAAAGACTTCTATAATGTGAGTTTGTAAAATTTCTACTTAACATTAATTGAAAAAATTCCAGATACTAAGACTACAGGCTTTATTAAGCTTTTGTTGTTACGAAGTATTTAAAAAAAACAAACGGATTAGAATTTGCATTGAACTCTACTGCTTGTTTTAGCTTGGAAGGCACTTCTCCAGCTTATTTTTTGGTTCTGTAATTCATGTAATTAACTTCTTTCCATTTCTTTTCCCATCCTCAAAAGCCCTTCTAAATGCAAAGTAAAACAAAATAAAAACCCCCTGTCCCAGTGAGAAGACAGAAACCTCTGAAACCACAGCTCTGTGAGAAATGTCTGTTAAGGAAGCAGCTTGTTAGCTGAGTATCAGTAAGAGGAGTTCAGTGTTCTGGAGGGGCTGGAGGTCGGTGCCTTCACCTTGCATATGCCAGGACAAGCTGTCTGTCTTTCTGCCATCTCAACTCCAAGTGAGGTTCCAATACCCCTTACAAAGCATTGTCTGGTTACTTGATTTTATTCTCTGCGCAAATGATGACAGGATGTTAACCCCCAGAATTCTACAGGCATAACTGGAACACTTCTACTATTGACCACTATCTTCTACTTAGAATATAAAGAAAATAGCTATGTATTACCTCCATAGTTCCCATCCTCACCCTGAGAAGCAGTTAAAGCAATCTCTGAGTTATTGTGGTTACATTCCTCTAAATTTTCCCTACTATTTCAACTTTTTCTGTGAGTGTGAACATGGCTGATGACCATCAGAGCTAAACTTCCCACCCAAGGGTGGAGAGTGTGGTTCATGTGCAACCAGTAAGTTAGGCAGAAGGGGAATTGAATCATTTAAAATGCCCTTTTCCTCTCTGTCTCTCTCTGCTAAAGGACTATGAGGAGGGTTTAGCTAACAGAAAGGCAATTTAGTGTTGTAGAGTGTTTAAATTTTTCCCCACAGGAATTGAAATGTCCCTTTAAAGAAGTAACATCCAGAGTTTCAAGGAAACGTTTTGCTTGTTTGATTTGGGCTTTTCCTAATTGCACTTTTTCAGAGCTGAGACTTCGGGTCTGAGTAGTCAAGGAATCTTGTAAGCTATGAATGCCAACATTGATCTTTTTTCATGTTACTTAAGTTTGGTGTCTGTGATCTTCCTCTTAAATTATTTATCGCTCTTTAGCCTGACAGGCTGCTCTTTCTGACTATTACATTTTGTTTAAATTCTTAGGTAAGACTAGTGGCAGATCCAAAAGGGATAAAACAGAGTTCATGCTGAACAATATCGTCGTGGAAAAGAGTACTGAGTAAAACTAGAAGCATTTAAAAATAGGTGAATTCATCTTCAGAAGTGATTAATGCCATCTATTGCCCAATACAAAACAGTGTTTGTAGTTCGGATACAGAAGCAGAAGGAGTTTCTTCCATCATTATCCTAGCTTGTTTATTTGTGATAAGCTTATTTGACTGCTCTCTACTTTTCCCCCCATTTCCTGAGGTGCTGTTAACACTCCTTATTACAAGTATCACTTACAAATGGCAGATCTTAAAATTAGAAGGAAAATATGCACATTTGCTGTAGGTCAAACAGCCTCTTTCAGTTCTCTGTGTAGGGCAATTACCATTTCTTAATCTTCTTTCCATTTCTCAGACTGTAGGTACCCTTTCTTTTCACTCTTGCTAGAGGCTCCCATAATGGCAAGGACTCAGGATGCTTCTTTTTCTATATTCCAACAAATCAGAGGCTCTGGGTCTTCAAGCCACCTTAAAACTAGAAATTTTCTCTTTGCTTCTTTTCTGTCTGCCTGGAGGACAAATCTTTCTGGATGTTAGTACTTTAAATTATACTGAAAGGTGCACAAAGCTGAGGTTGTGGTTAGTGTTGTGGTGATTAATGGTTGCTACTGGTTGGTTTAATGACTTACAGGTAATTCCTGATGTGCCTGAAGCTTCTGGTTGTATTCAACAGACTGAGTGGATGTCATTGTTCCCCATTTAATCCCTTTGTTTTTCTAATTTTTGTCTTTTTTTCTTGCAAACAGAATCTGTAGAGTTCTGCCTTTTGATTGTCCGTAGTATTCTCTGTTAATGCCTACTCAGATATAAAGTTTTGAAAATACCATGTTGGATCCAGTTAGAAGTGTCTTGCAAACTCTACTTTTAGGGACAGAAGTGAGAATGAATATAAGTGAATGTTAAGAAAAAATTAAGTTTGATAAATACAGTGGCATTCTAACTTGTGCAGGCTTCCTAAGTATTCAATTGTAAAATTGGATTTAATTATAAAACATTAAATCAAATGCTAAAGTAGAGATATTCTCCAACTAAATCAGACTAGAACAGAAAAAGACAGAGGAAATGACTGGAGAGATATCCATTATCTTTACTTAGATAATAACTGGCAGCTATGTAGCTATTACTTCTGCTTAGAGAAGAAGGCAGGAAAAGTATGAAAAGCACCTGAAATCATTTGCCAGAAGTCCAATCTGGAGCACTTAGGTTCTTGTATCTGAGTAGTAAAATTCACTTTCTGTCCTTCTCCAGGGATGTATCTACCTGAGAAGTGACAGCTAGAAATTTGAAATGTTGAAATGTAGCCTTGAATATAGGTAGTGAACAGCGTGTCACAAAACTGTAGTGTGGGATCAATCTTTTTATATCAATGCTGTGTGAGTGCAACTGACTTAACAATTTTAATTTCCAAACTATGCATATACACATATAAATTCTAATCTTGAGAGTTGCTGCTCTCTAAGTGTTTGAAATCATGAGATGGCAAATACTTCAATATAAATATACGGTCAAGCACGTTTCTGCTATTTTAGAATTCACAATTTCAACCTTAATTTCTCTTCTTTACTATTTTTTTCAGAAATTGAAGTGTCAAGCACAAGGGTCTTCGCCAGATATTAGGCAAATTGATCTTGATGTAAATCGGACATACAGAGATCATATCATGTTTCGAGACAGATATGGTGTGAAGTAAGTAAATGAAAAGGTTTTGTTTTGCTTGTCTTAAAACTGGCTTCCAGTCTGCCTCAAGCTTCTTCAGCCTATGCCAGCACAGTGAATGTGAGCTCCATGCTCCCAGAGCAGGATTGTCCATGTGCAGTGGTGTAATTACCATTACTACTCCAAAACCAGATGGTCACTTCCAGCCAACTAGTTTTCCCTCACAGAGTCAGTATCATTCCAAAGAAAACCATTTCTAAACTGTTCTCATCTTGTTTCATATTTAATAAAGAGTCTCAGATATTATAAATAAAAAGGCATGGGAATTCCAAGCTATAATTAAGATATATTACACAATCATTTTGATTTAACTATGTATTTTCAAAAACAAAAGAATTTTTGCATCTTGGATAACTTTTATCTTCCTGGGGGTTTTACCCTTCCCTTGGATTTTATGTTTCTCTTCTCCTTGTATCTAATTCAGAACCAAAGCAGTGTTTTATATGTGAGCATTTAATTATTTACAAATGTAAGCCTTAATGCTTTTGGATTTCTTAAATTTTTTTTTGCCTGTCATTGAATGAGGAATATTAGGCAGCTGTCATCTTTAAAAGTGCTTAATGGTGAACTAAAATGGTGATACAAACATCAGTATTGCTGCCAGCTTGCAGCATCAGCACCCTGCTGAGATGAAGAGGGTATTTTTTCCCTTCTGTGACTGTATTAGTTCTTTTTTTAATCTCCTTTTCTTTCCAAGGCACATTCTACAGTAGCCTGCTATTTTCAAAAAGCAATGCTCAAAGAGCTGTGGCCTTTAATGTGATGATAAAACAAACATTTTCTTATATTATTATTCTAGATATTTTGAGACAAATGCTAAATAAAGGGAATTCCTCTGATGGCTGCAACGCAGGATGGAGCAGAAATTCCCGAGTTGGGAGCTATTCTGTGCAGCTACTGTGGTCCAGATACATTTGTGGAGAGCTATCAGTACTAGAGCTGATGTGCCTCGTCTCGGTAGCACTAACACAGCACCATGAAAACTGACTGTGCTGCTTCTGGGCTTCAGTTTGGGTTTACACACAGATTTTAGGTGTTAGCAGAAGCTCACTGCCTCACCAGTCTGGGGTTAGCACAAGCAGAGCCAGCTCCAGTCCCTGTAGCTGTGTTCTAAGCGTGCCCTCGGAGTCCACAGGAAAGCCTCTGGCTGCATAAAGCAATTTCAAACTTGGAATAGATCTTGGAATTACTGAACTTATATTATGCCTTTACAGTGATGCCTCGATGAAAAATTCAGGAATCATTTCACATAGCAATGAAATAAAGGCCCCTGGGTAAATCAATAGCTTGTTTGACTTTAAAGTAGACTGTATGACTTTGAAGGTTCATCCTTTTACAGGTCTTTAGTGGTATCATCTAGTGTAAATACTACTAAAATTACCATTATTTTATGTATCTTACTGTGAATAAGATTGAGCTCTTTATGTACGGTTTCATATGGTCACCTGAAGATAGAGAAGGTTCCTGTGTGCATTTGGGACCTTTTAGTTTGTCCTTGTAAAATAAGACTTCAGTTGAATATCTAGTCCTTTAGGTTATGCTTTACTTTGATTGCTGGAGAATGGCTGAGCTTTGGTTCTGCAAGAGGGCAAACAAAAATGCCATAAATTAGAGGTTTTGGTAAAACTCTACAAACCTGCATCCTCTTCCCAATAGAAAATATGCAGCTTTTTGCTTATGCTTTCTTTTTTTAGCCTGCTAATACCTACATTTGATTAGTGACAGGCAGAGGGAATTTCACTGGACAGAAAAGGGACACTATGCAAAACTCAGCTGACAGTTTTGGCTGTAGGTGAAAGTAAGCATTCAGGCTTCCAAACTCTCTCCCAAACAAATCACAAAAAGTAGATATGAGTTTAAAAATTCACGACTTTCATTCAACTTTACCTGTCTGTAACAATGATGATCTGACACCATTACCTTCCCAAAGTATTCTAGGTATTTTTTGGAAACCTTTCCATATGTAGCACATCAGAAAAGAGTTAAATATAACATTACTTTGAAATCAGAAGCATATATTATTATAAAGTGTGGTTTATTCTGTTCTTTAGTGCTAGACAAGTTAAATTGAGGAAACAGGTTCACTACCTCTTTATGTTTTTCTGTTTTTACAAAAGACAATATTATAGTACTTTCCTTTCTACTCTTATTTCTCCAGGCAGCAGTCTTTATTCCATGTTTTAGCTGCATATTCCATATATAATACGGTAAGTTGTGTACCTTCACACTTAAATATGGTCTCTCTGAATGTGCCATAAGATAATAACTTGCAATTGTCTATTTTCTTTCTCCCTAAGAAAAATAAAATCCCCCCAAACCAACAAGCATTTCAGAGACCTTTGGAAGTATGTAGAAACAAATTATTCATTGATGTGTTTGTGCTGAAGTTAAAATAAAGCATACTGATTAGGAGTATCTTATTTGTCAGACTGAACTGTGCCTATAGTTCAACTGAGACTATGTACTGTGTCTAGTAAGAATAATAAATTTGTGCTGTGCTGAAGTTTATATTACTGATATTTTCCACCCATTATATTATATTTGTCCCATTTATTTGAGTGATGGGAAGGAAAACAGACTGCAGAAGATGCATGTTGGAGTAAACAGGCACATTTCATAACCTGAAGGATTCTACCAAATGGAAAATGGTTTTAAAGGTTGCATCTGCTTTACTTAAGCCCTTGGTCTTGGCTGCAGTCCTGGGCGAGGATTTGTTAGAGTGGGGTTTCCACACTATAAGGGTTAGAAACTTAAGGGTTTCATAACCTCTTTTGACTGTATGGTAAAACTAGAAGGACAGAAATGCTGTTGTGCCCATGTTTACCTCTGTGTTTAATGCTCTATCCCTTCATTCCCTGTGCCCATTTTGATAATTTTTGCACATCTTTCATTTTATATCCATTGACAGCTCCCTAGAATTCAGTGTAAAAATATACAAAGAAGAAGAAAGTGAAATTAAGCAGTTACTCTAATTAAATACCACTTTGTTTTATTTTGCTAAAGTTCTCGGAAATGTAACCTTGTCTGGTTTCAGTTTCTGTCTCCTCACAATTATTGTCCCATAAAAGAACTTAACATTGCTGGAATTTGCTGTCTTTCACTTGTTATTTTGTCTTAAGCTCTTCTTTGTAAACAGCCTCAACACAGAGAAATAACACTCTGGAAGGCCCTTTATGTATCTCCTACAGAACACTGGACCAGTATTTTCAAGTTGCACAGAAAATACTGTTTGAAACCAACTGTTAAAATGTAGAGATGGGAATAGTGCAGTGAGGTTTCCGTTTTGCACTTACATTGTTGTATTCTTCCTCTTAACATATAGCAGTTCTTATGCTTTGGTTTTAGCTCTAGAGCAAAGTTCTGCTTGGAACTTTTGTAAACCTGGAAAAAACTTATTCAGCAATTTAGTCGCTGTCCTTAGAAATACTTTATCATTGGGGTTATCTGAGCAGCAAAATGATAGTGACAGTTGGTTCCTGCCATAAAAGTCAAAATAAATAGCAGAGGAAATACTCAAGTTCAGTTTGGGAACAATAAGATTTTTTTCTTAGGGTTTATTATATCTACTTGCTGTGGGCTGCTAAACTTGAGCAAGTTTATAGTTACAGGTCACTCTGAAGAAGTCCTGTGTTTATCAGTAGTGCTCTGACTGTAAAGCAAAACAAAGCAAGACCCCTCCTCCAAAAAACCCTAAATCACAACTAAATGGGAAACACTCCATTAGGAGAATAAGATGATACAGTTACTTGAAATTATTAGTACTGACAAGGGTTTTGTGCATCATTAGAGCATTCTAATGAACAGTCAAGACTCCCAGTTTATTTTTCAGTTGGAGGGATGTGTGTCATTCCTTCCATCTATTGATAATTTAAATGTTTAAATATTAAGTGTGTTTGGTGGTGTCACAATTAGAGAACTTAGGCCGTCGGGACAGGCATCCTCTTTCCTCCACTAGCCCAAGTTAAAACTAAGAGCTGATGTTTATGAGGCTTTTGTTTTCAGTGTTTTAACATTTCCACTGTCTGATTTTCAGGAAGTTGGATACTGTCAGGGAATGAGCCAGATCACAGCTTTGCTCCTTATGTACATGAATGAAGAAGATGCCTTCTGGGCCTTGGTGAAACTGCTCTCTGGTCCAAAGCATGCTATGCATGGTATGAAGTTTCATGTCACTTGGTTTATATTAGGTTTCAACCTGCCCTATTTAAGTTATAAATGATTTGAAAATGGAACTGTGCTGTTCTGGCTCTCTGGTCAAAATAGACGTAAAGGGAGCTCTATACTGGGGGGCTATTGGATGTTACTGGAGCTCTCACCCATAGTGGTAAGTCATTTTTATATGTGATTTCTTTCAAATAGTGCAAATAAGATGGTTTCCTTTCCTCTTAATTTCTCAGGGAATGTAACCAATTGAAAGCTTGTTATGTAGACATCTATATAGCAATAAAGTAACAGTGGAAACCAAATGCAGAATGTGTTAGATAATACTGTGGCTGTGCTATCATTTGCCACAACAGGAATCTCATGTCAAAAATGGACTTGTATCTAGGCATTAACTTTGGGTTTCTTGGTTTTATCTCTACCTCATACAGCATTTCCTGCTCTCATGGTCTTGTTAATTTTACGTTATTGGTAGTTCTCTCTTTCTGTGCCAAATTTAGTATGATTTGTGCAGGTTCCATGGTGATTGGTATGGAACAACTCCAGGAATTCCAGCATCTTTTGTAGACTTAGTGATTCAGAGAGGCTTCTTGGAAGCCTGTAAAAGTAAATACTATGCTTCTTAGCAAATCTCCAACAAGCTTCAACTCTTTTTTTTCTGCTTAAGACTTTCTCATACTGTGATATCTTTCTTCACTGGCTTTTCAGTGTTCCTGGAAATTCTCCATCCCCAAGATGTGTGAAATTTTGAATTCATCAAGAGTCAAAGACTTGAGCAGTGATAACACAGAATAAAAGCATCTTACCAAAAAATCAATAATTTTCATAATAATCAAGACCTATGCAACTACAACTGTGCAAATACAACTCTGTAGAATATTGAGCTCCTCAAAGGTCATAGAAAATTTTAGATGTTTGGGGAGTAAGTCTAAATCAACTCTTTATATATCAAATCAGTTGATACAGTTTTTACACATGGGAGCTTGGTATAGGTGTAGTTGTTTTTTTTAAGATGCTGTAGTCTGTTAAACAAGATTTTAAAACTTTTTCTAGGTTTTATGTTGTCTTAGTGTTTTGTCCATGTCACCTTTTTTTTTTTTAAAACAGGAAGGAGTCCCAACCTTGGAATGTGATGCTAATGGAGAACTCTTACCACAAATTTCTCAGGCTGATTTTTGTACTCATCATTTGAACTTAGAATTATAGAATAGTTGGAGTTGGAAAGAACCTTAAAGATCATCTAGTTCCAACCTCCTTGCCATGGGCGGGGACATCTCCCACTAGACCAGGTTGCTCAAAGCCCCATCCAGCCTGGCCTTGAACACATCCAGTGCTGGGGCATCTACAGCCTCCCTGGGCAACCTGTGCCAGTGACTCACAGAATGACAGAGTGGTAGGGGAGGTTGGAAGGCACCTCTGAAGATCATCGAGTTCAGCCCCCCTGCTAGAGCAGGATCCTAGAGTAGATCACACAGGAACACATCCAGATGGATTTTAAATGTCTTCAGAGACAGATTGAACAATCTCTGTGGGCAGCCTGTTCCAGGGCTCTGTTACCCTCATGCTAAAGAAGTGTTTCCTTAAGTTTAGATTGAACCTCCTGTTTACCAGTCTGTGCCCATTGCCCCTTGTCCTGTCACTGGGCACCACTGAGAAGAGTCTGGCCCCATCCTCCTGACACCCACCCTTTAGATATCTCTAAGCATTGATCAGCTCCCCCCTCAGCCTCCTCTTCTCCAAGCTAAACAAACCCAGCTCCTTCAGCCTTTCCTTCTATGGTAGATGCTTCAGTCCCTTAATCACTCTTGTTGCCCTGTGCTGGATTCTTTCCAGTAGTTCCATGTCCCTCTTGAACTGGGTGACCCAGAACTGGACACAATACTCCAGATGAGACCTCACCAGGGCAGTGTAGAGGAGGAGGAGAACCCCATGTATCAGTATGGGTTGGGGGCTGACCTGTAGGAGAGCAGCTCTGGGGAAAAGGACCTAGGCCTGGTGGACAGCAGGCTGACCATGAGCCAGCAATGTGCCCTCAGAGCCAAAAAGACTAATGGCATCCTAGGATGCATTAAGAAGTATGCGACCAGCAGGTCAAGGGAGGTTCTTCTCCCCCTTTTCCTCTGCCCTGGTGAGGGCTCCCAGGTCCTTTTGCCCAGAGCTGCTCTCCAACAGGTCAACACCCAACTTATATGACTCACCACCTTCATACTGAAAAACTTCTTCCTAATTTCTAATCTAAATCTACCCTCTTCCAGTTCAAAGCCATTACCCTTTGCCCTGTCACTACAAGACCTCAAAGTTGCTGTGATGAGCAAGAAGGTCCATCTGATAGCTGGTGATGGACTTAGTCTGCACACTGTCTGCGTAACTGAATACCCCGTTTAGACCTCCCTCTGCCCCTCCTTTGCTCCTTCCCTTCTCCTTTCCACCCTCAGTTACAGGGCACACACTCTCAAGTGTTTGGAGAGGGAAGGAGGGATCTTGGAGTCACCCAAGGCTTGATGAGTTCCTCCACAGGAAGGAACCTTTCATGCACAGTTATACACACATTGAAACTTTCTTGGCAACATCTGTTAAGGAAGTTTATATTTATAGATATGTTGACAAAACCTTAATTAAATCTTGGATATTCCCATTTATCATTTCTTAAATGTTACCAACCTAATCTGAGGTCCTGCTTTCAGAAGGTTGGACCCAGAAATCCCTTCCAATCTAGATTTCCTATGATTCTTTGAATGCATATGTTTTAAATAAGTTTATGCCACAGTGCAGCGTTACTGTAAATATCACTGTAGGTTCTGGAAGGGAAACTTTAAAACTGACTTAACTAATGTCATATAACTGTTTTCACTTTTTCTTTGGGGAAAATAGTTTCAAGTACTTTGCCAACTCTTAAAGCTTGTATCATTTCAATTCTAAATTGCCAATATTCATGAAGGAAAAGTTATAATTAAGTTGATGCCACTGACTGTCAGATGGCTCTCTGAAATGGGTTTCTCTCTATGGAAGTCATAGGGGTGGGCTGAGTAAATCAATTAGAATCATATTGGTAGGGTAGTTAAAAGTTCTTCCGCATAAGTCAGGTTTTTCATTGGATTTTCTCTTCTACCTGTGATCTGGAAACCTGGAATGCTTTATGGATGTAACCCCTGTGCCTCAGTTTCAGATTTTTTAGTTCTTCCTTGGTGGGGTGTTTTGGTTTTTTTTTTTGAAGTGCGTGTGTTCTGTGGGTCCATGTGTCCTGTCATTTACAAGTGAAAACTATGGGAGGTTTTTTTGTAGCCTTTTTTAATACTAAGAATAAGGAATTGCTGTATCAGACCTATTGCAGCCAGTGTCCTGTCTGTGATAGTGCCCAGCGGGCAACCAAAGATCAACACCTCCTGGAAAACGTATTAGAGACTGAAAGAATTTCTGGAGGAACTCCTTGAGATGGAAATCTGTTATGCCTTTAGTAGTGTCCAGTAGACTTTTCTTCCTTAAGTAATCCATTGTGTTTGACTATGGATTGCAGTCTTCCATTTTTGTTTTGGCTCTGCTGCGTGATGGTTTCTCCATTATGCCCTCTGGATTTTGCCTTAGAGAAAATGGTGAATGCTCCTGACCTGTTCACCATTGGCACTTTGTATTTCCCTGCAGCTGTTTCTTTAATGCAGGCTCATCAGATGTAGTGGTTTAGTCTGTTCTTAACACAGAACTGGTTGTATACTTGGATAATTTCTGTGACTTCTTGCCTTTTTCAGATTTTCCAGTACTCTTTGGCTAGGACTTGACTAATGTGGGCACATGACACATGTCAAATAGTTTAATCCCAGCACAAACTCCTATGCAAGTTCATGGGTGAAGCTTTTTAATCTTTATTTTACCATCTTTTAACTCATTGGTTCAGCTTCTTTAGGAGATGGGCTGAAGAGATGAAGCTTCTTCAGTGATAGAACCTATTAAGTACCTTTGGAAAGTCAAATAGGCGATACCCACTGCTCCCTGGGCCCACATGCTCACTGATTTCTTCAAGAAAGTCCAGCAGATTTAAGAGATGTGACCTCTCTTGGTGAAACCCATGTTGCATCTTCTCTGGTGCATTGCATCCATCTGGACGTCCACTTACCCCAACTTCCTTTATTATGGTTTCTGTTGGTTTCCTCTTGAAGTATTGGCCTGAATATTGGACCAATAAGGGACTGAAAACCATGTCAGCCACTTCCAGGCTCCTGGTATTTTAAGCAAGAGGTTTCACAGGATTGATAGAGCTGTTTAGGGTTCTGACTTAGGAACCTTCCCTTTGTCTTCCATGCAAAAATTTAACTCATTTTTAGTCTTGACTTTATGTTCTCTGAGCAATTCTATAAATCTTCACAGACTGTTGACTCTACAAATTCTCTGTCAGGCTTTCTGTTTCCAAGGTGTTTGAAAATAGGTGTATTAGTATTTTTTAAATGTCTTTTGTAGGTTGTTTTTTTGGGGGGAGGTTTGTTTTTCACATTTTTATGCTGCTAGTGTTTGATCGTCTCTGTTTTTCTGATCTGAACACAGTTTCAGCTTTTTGAAGGATCTCCTTTGAATGGTTTCTTTCCCTGCTGTGTAGCTGTGCTAGCTTTCCTTTACATTTCAAGCTTTTTGGCTAGTATTATGTGTTTTCTGAGCCTTTTTTTACCTCTGCTGCTAACTCAATTGGAAGAGGATCTTAGTGCTTTCCTTTTCCAGTGTGTTCACTAAATCTACTCAGCTTTTTTTTTAATATTCCTGTAGTTTCAGTTGTGTGAGCTCACAATCTTTATAGTATATATTCATAATATATGTCTTGATAGAATAACCTGCTTTTTTTTTTTTCCTATGGTCTTTTCTTTGATTCAGACAGTTCTAGTAGCTGCCTGTGCTGTTTGCCCTTTTATCACGAATTTGCTGGACATAATCCCAATTCATATCTTTCTGTTTTCAAAAGTTCTACTTCGTGTGGGTTATGATTTTCTGGTTTGTTTTATTAAAAATAAATAAATAAATTTGTTTTCCCCATGGTCTTATAGTGGGTAGACTAATGTAGGACTGATGAATCTGCTGTCTTCTACTATTAATAATCTCATAATAGTCACTAAGGGAATGTAATGATGTTTTGCTGTAATCATTTAGGCAGGGTTATGTGCATATCCATATGTGGACATCATAATATTGCTATGAATACCTGCTCAGATCCAGGGGTCTTACAGAAGGATAATGTTCTTGGAGCTCTGAATGCCTTTTTAATGTCATTTTTATAGTACCTACACCTGTTACATGGTCACCTTCTTTTCTTAGGTTTTTTTATTCCTGGTTTTCCAAAACTGCTGAGGTTTCAAGAACACCATGACAAAATACTGAAGAAATTTTTGTCCAAACTTAAGCAGCATTTGGTAAGTATTTATATCACAAAGAAAGCAATATTAATTTATAGCCTGCTGCCTTTCTTCAGGTTAACCCACTAGGTTAAGAATACCTCAAACCTCAGAAAATATGTAAAGCTCTGAGGCAGAAGTGCTGTTGTTGTCATTGTAGACCAAGTTGTGGTGCACCTTGGCAGAGTTATGATAAAAATGGATCCTAAGAGTAATTCATTTGAGTGTCTGTCTCACTTCTGACCTCTGAGTTAACTAAAATACGTGGTCCTATCTTGCCTGGTGCAAACTGCTGTATGGCAAGCTAGTGTTAAAACTTTTTATGAGGAGTTTATTATATGGAGAGCTTTGTGGTTCATCTCTGGCCAGAGGTGACTTTGAAACCAACCAGTTTTAATCCCTGCTTAAAAAATAACCCGTATAAGAGAAGTTAATGGCCCTTTTAAAATTTGCACATACTCAGTAGTATTTTCACAAAGCTAAATGTTGAGCATTCTTTTCTAATGCTCTTAAATAGGAAATAATATGCTCTTTTTTTTTGGCGAATATTGGCTGTATTTATTCTATGGAACAAATTATTTTTGTAATGGGAGAAAAATACCCTTCCAGTAGTCAGCAAGAATTTTCTTTTACAATCGTATTGATTCTGTCAGAATCCACCTCCAAGTCTTAAAAATTGTGTAAGAGATGCTCAGTTGCAGCAACATCTTCTCACATCTTCTAGCTGCGTACAAACGTTACCTTCCCAGGAGTGTGTTATTTTTTACTCAGTATGTTTATCTCCTAAGAGAAAGGAAAAAAAAAAAACAAAAAACCACAATTTGGGAGCAGACTAGCACCTTGGCGATGATGAATTTCATCTAATGTGTGCTTGTTGTATTATAAAACAGAATTTAACGGGGGTTTTTTGTTTTTGTTTTTTTTTTTTAATGTTCTGTGAGTCCTCATAACATGGAATTAGGAAGATCCGGTTAGGAAAAAAAACACTCTTCTGTTAAAAAATCAAGTCAAAATTAGTAATGCAAAATGATCTTGTCATATTAAAAATAAATCAAGACTAGTTCTGTAACTAACAACTCTGAAAATAAAGTTGTTTTTACAGTACCTGCAAGGTGATTATTTTTGTTCAGAAATATAGTCTTACTCTCTTTTTAGGTGGTCACATTTAGAATAATAATATAAAATATTATGAGGTCACATAGAATAATCCCAAGAAGATTGGGTGGTTTTAACAGTAAATGGTAAAAAGGCCTTTACACTTTCTAAAAATGACAAAATAATTATACATGATTGAGGTGATACAACCTGAGACTGGTATGTTATTACATTTTGTGAATTGCTTATATACCTCTTATCACTGCATTTAATAATCAAGAACTATTTTTTTTCATCATCCATCACTGTCCCTCATCTCCCCTTACCACCTGGGGGCACTTGAAAGTTTTAGAAAAGTGCACAAAGTTGCTTTAGTAACTGAAGAAGGTATTTTAAGTAAAATGCTTTGATAACTCCCCTTCTGAGAGAGTTCTTGGCCACTTGTTCAGAGGGATCCATGAAGCATCAACATTCTATATATTTATTATATATTTTTCTTTTCAGTTTTAAATTGGAACTTAGCTCTATTTTTGTATAAATTAGTGGCATTAAATTTAATAGCAGTCAGGTTTTTTATCAGGGAAAGGCATGGCCCATTGTATCTATCCTTCAGTAGGCTGATGGCCATTCTTACAGGTTAGAGAAATCTCAAAATAAGGTGATTTTTTGCTGTTTGCCTTTATTTTTAGACTCTCAAAATGAAAACCACATAAAGATTATTTCGGTTATACCAAGAATTATTTTTCCTCATTTCCTACTGTGACTGTATCACTAAGATGAGCCCATTTTAACTTGCTGAAAGCTGAAGGTAGATCCATTGATGAACCAGAGGGATTTGGTCCATTGCTTATTCAGTGTGTGTATACTTGAAATTTTTTGCATAGCTGAATGTGGCAAGCATAGAATGTGATGTTATCCCAAAATTAAAATTCAGTAACAGTGTTTCATGTAATTAAATTAATTCTTTATGGTGAATATGGGCTACATTGGCCTCAAGGTGAAAATGTTTTTCCATGGATGGTGCAAGGCATTACTTGACTTTTGTGAATATTTTTAAACTTCTGCATGTTTTACAGGACTCCCAGGACATGTCCACTAGCTTTTACACAACAAAGTGGTTTTTCCAGTGTTTCCTTGATCGTGTGAGTATGTTTTTCATTTTCTGTTTCTGTTTTTAATGGTGACTTGGCACAGGCTGTTTTCACAGTGTTGCCTGTTCTGTCATTGCAGACTCCCTTTACGTTAAGCCTCAGGATATGGGATATCTACATACTTGAAGGAGAGAGGATTCTCACTGCTATGTCTTACACCATTCTGAAACTTCACAGAAGTAAGAAATCTCTCAAATGTGTAAATGCTAAACCAAGAGTCAGCTGATTTTAGTTTTATTTTGTGTAGCTTGACCTTGTGTGAAAATCTTAGTTGCCATTTGCCTTAGGCTATTTTTGACACTTATTTTTCTTTCCTTATACACAAAAAGATCAAAATCTTTGCTTTATTGATTTGTGTGTGATGGGTTGACCTTGGCTGGATGCCGGGTGCCCACCAAGCTGCTCCATCACTCCCCTCCTCACCAGGATGGAGGGAGGAGAAAATAAGATGGAAGAAACCTTGTGGGTCAAGATCAAGGCAGTTTAATAAAGCAAAAGCAAAGGCAGAATATGGAAGCAAAGGAAAACAAAAGATTTATTCTCTGCTTCCCATCAGCAGGTGATGTCTGTCCCCTTTCTGGGAAGCAGGGCTTCAGTAGGCAGAGTAGCTGCTCTGGAACACAAACATTGTAGTAACAAATGTTCCCCACTCCCCCACACCTCTTTCTCTTAGCTTTTATTGCTGAGCAGATGTCATATGGTATGGAGTATCCCTTTGGTCAGTATGTGTCAGCTGTCCTGGCTGTGTCCCCTCCCAAGACCTTGCCTACCCCCAGCCTACTGGTGAGAGGGGAATGTTGGAGGGACAGCCTTGTTGCTGTGTGAGCTCTGCTCAGCAGTAGCCACTGCCCTGGTGTGTTCTCAGCACCTTTCTAGCTGCCCATACAAAGCACAGCACTATGGGGGCTGCTGTGGGGAAAGCTGACTCCATCTCAGCCAGAACCAATACAGTGTGATTGTCAATGGAAAATACTTATTACAGTAAGTTACTCACACATTGACATGAGGTGAGCTGCATTGCTGATTAAACAGTGGGGAAAAAGTGTTGTAGTAACATGGTTTGGAAATGGCTTGTTAGTCCCTGCAGGATCAGTCAGCTCAGCAAGGGGGAATCACCCACGTAGGTTTCTCTTTATACCAATGTGTGTTCAAGAATGTAGTTAAAATTCAGAATTTCTGTAGTCTGCCTGGCTGCTGTTCTCTTCATCTGTTGCCTTCCAGTTAAGTAAAGTTTGAGATTTTGAAGAAAACAGTTGTCCAAAGCATCTATGCCCAATATCACTAAGTGATTTTGCACCTTCAGTTCCAAAGGATCCAAAAAGCTTTTGAGGATGAGTGTTCTAAACATACTTTCTTCCAAACATACTTGAGTATTTCTCAGGATTATACCTTGTAGCTTGAGTTCGAGTTTTACTCTGGGACTTTTTTTTTTCTTGTTGGGGTCATTTAGCTCTATGTACGAGATCTGCATGAAGCCTGCAGAATTATGTCTTAATTTGCTCACTAGTTTACCCTCCTTGAACTGTGGTGATGCTCCCTCCCTGTCTCACTGGGGTGTATTCATTAGTTTGTTTAGAAACCACTTTGAAAAATGAAAGCAATTACTCTTTTAATTATTGTACCTAAGAAAGCTGAACATTTAGAAGCAAATTCATAGGCTTGGCATTTTGGTTTCTCTTCTTTATCTGCAAATAGACATCTGCTTGAAGTTGGTTTTTTTTTTATTCACCACTCTTCTTATGGGAAGACCTGAGGAAAAAGTCCGAGTGCAGCAACAGTTGCAGTTGAGAGTCCCTCACGGTGACAGAGAAGAGATTAGAGGACTGGCAGAGAAGGTGGCAGAAGATGGATTCTGATTTCTTTTCCAGTCTTTTCTACACCTAAAAACATTGATGATACAGCTGTCCAGTCAAGGTGCCATTGTGTAATACATGCCAAGAGCATTTTTATTACAGTGCAAAAACATTTTTCATGGGGTTTTTTATAGAGATTGTACATTCTGGAACTTTTGATGGCATACATATTTTTTGATGGCATACATATGCTTAAAGAAGCTACATAGATACGCAGCTACAGCCTTGCAAGCCATATGGGTTTGTGTGGAAAACGTGGCCTTGCTGCTGTGTAAAAAGGGAAATAAAAATAATCCGATAACTGTAAAAGACTTTCAATATATGACCTGAATTTGATTGAAGTAACAAAAGTACCAGAATTTTCAGGGAGCCTGAAGCAATGGTTCTGAAGTGTGAACTGCTGTCATCATTTCATTGGAAGTTAATTCAGTTGTGAACAAGGATACTGTAAATATCAATTTTTAAGATGTTTTACTGCTTTTCAAAGCTCTTAATAAGAGTGGTGATGTATGTTGTACAGATCTACAGCAATGTTATGTAAGTTAAGGATGCAGGCTGAAAAAGTCCTGAAGCTGTTGGACATCAGAAGGCTGAAGGAGGGTGACTTGTAGTTGGTTTCCTGAATATGCCTTGTCTGGGAAAACATTGTCCTTAGTAGGCAATGATAAGCAGAAAGCATTTCCGTGCTGATTTACAAATGAATTGTTAATGCATTTTATAGATTTCTGGTGTAGAGTTCTGTGATCTGCTTAATTAATAAGTGGTTTTCATTCTTCTTTGAAAACAAAAGCATCTAATGTCTTAAGTACATTTTCCAATGTTCATAATCAAGGTATGTATATATGAATGTATAATATTTTCTTCTTTACATAGAGCATCTGATGAAATTACAAATGGAAGAGCTTGTAGAATTTCTGCAGGAGTCTTTAGCCAAGGATTTCTTCTATGAAGATGACTTTGTAATAGACCAGCTCCAAAATTCTATATCAGAATTGAAACGAGCAAAGCTGGAGTTACCGGTAGCTGGTAAGAAACATATGCAGATTTAGATATTTGAAGCTATTCACACATTGCCCATTTTTAAAGTGTTAATTCATGCTGTTAAAAATCGTGCAAATTTTTGTCTCTTCATCACTGCATAGGATTTGGGGTACTTTTTTTCTTCAAAAATAGTTTACATCTTAAAATCAACACCCTTCATTTAATGAACTTACACTTTTAGTGTTCTGTTTACTGGCTGTAAGTTAATGGCAAAGCTTTTAAAACATCCCATATTCTGATGTTATTGGATTTATAAATTTTTTAACACAGAAGATTAAATACTAAGTTTTCAAATTATTTGAAGCAACATTGTCTGAGCATCCAGACTGTTTTGTAGCTTGATTAGCTATGGGACAAACTTCAGGTCAGATAGTTTCTTCTGTTAGTCACATCCAGATTTTTAATTGTTTGCAGGTGATAGACCTTCTGAGTGTTTAGCTGAATTATTTTCTTTGTTCCTTCTCAACCTTTGTTTGGGCTTTTTGGCTGCAGAATGGAGGTAGTTGTTTTGTGGAAATGATGGCAAGCGTATAGAATCTCCTCTTCCTCTATTAAGATTTTCTTTTCTTTTCTATCCCTACCGCTACAATCTTTAATTGGAATTTTTCTTGTGATTATTAGGAGTACTTTTTCTTCATCTTTGCTAACTGTAAAGTAGTATCTGAGAAAGAATATGTTTTTAAAACATTTAAAAAGTACTGCAGAAATTATTTTATGAAGTGGCTGTGGTTAGTTTTCAGAAGTTCAGAAGTGCCAGAGTGAAGGTTGCCGATGTCGCGTTGTTGTCTTAATTTGTTCCTGAAGCACTTTCATTAGTGAACTTCATTTTCTATTTCTGCAGACCTTATTTATTGCCTGCAGTATTGGGCTGTTTCAGGACTACTCATTACAAATAATAGATACCTGTTTCATCTGGTTCTTCAGCAGATCTGTCCCTCTGCAGTACAAACACTTCCTATACATTTGTTTCCCATCATCTTGGCTTCTTGTCAGATTTTCCCATTTCTCTTGCTCCCTATTCCTGTGGTTTTCCCTCTTTCTGGTTTCCTTTATCATCCCTCCATCCCACCCACAATAGGTGTAATTCTAACTCCTGCTCTTGCCTAACCTGCTCAGTCATCTTGGTCCTTCTCATCTGTGGACTGTGTTCTGTGAGTCTGCTGTTCTTCTCCATGTTGCCACATGAACAGCTGCTTCCTCTTTCTAATCACAACCTTCCCATCCCGCCTTCTCTCCATCCTTTCTCCACAAGCTAGATTTCAGTCTTGACTTTAATTCTTCAGAGCTCTTTTCAGCACTACTCTGATGTCACACATCTTGTCACAGCAGATGCTTGGTCATGGTGACTAGATGTGAGCAGATATGTCACTGAGCAACTTTGTCTTTTAGCATCAATTCCACTCCATCATGTTAAAGGAAGATAGCTCATGGGAGTGCTTTCTGTTATATTTTAAATACGAAGTTCTCTGTGATTGTGTTTGAACAGTGAGGAGGTTATCCCAAAAAACTTTGAATTGTTTGTAGATGGATGGATTTTTTCATTCATATGGTTAAGTCAGCATTGAGAAGTTTCTAGTTTCCACTTGAAACTGTGGTAGCAGAAGAATTGGGAATGGTTCTTTCAGTTTGCTACATGATGAAGTTAATGTATCTTCCAGTCTAGAAAAATCACCTGCATGTAATTTGAGTTGAGAGTTTCTGTGGAAAATACAGATTTTACTGGAAATTTTCTTTAGGGGAAAAAAAGAAGACAGAAATCTTGTTCCTACCTTATTTAGGTTTTAAGGCTTTTCTTTTGGAAGAATATAAAAAGCCCTCAAGTGAAATTTTGAGAATTTTCACAGAAAATTAAAGAAGGCTTTAGCCATTCACCTTGTAATGCAGTAACAAAGTGTGCAACACAAGGAGTCTTCTCATGGAGACCAAGAGGAAAAGGTTGTGAATATATCTAAGTCAGACATCAAGAAAAACTTCTACACTGAAAGGGTTGTCAGAGACTGGAACAAGCTGCCCAGGGAGGTGGTTGAATCACCATCCCTGGCTGTATTGAAAAGCCATCTAGATAGAGTGCTCAAGGATATGGTGTAGAAGTGGGCCTGGTAGAGATAGATAATGGTTGGACTTGGTGATCTTAAAGGTCTTTTCCAACCATAGCAATTCTGTGATTCTGTGTTTTGAGCCGTATTGGTTCTTTCCTTTGAATAGCTAAAGCAACATCAATGGCAATAAAATGATTGTTGGTTTTTGGTTGTTGGGTTGGTTGGTTTTATTTTCAACACGAATGAGAATGGTTTAATATTAAAATAGGAAATGCAAAGCCAAAGTGAAGTGTCTTTCAGTGCTGAATGAGGAATTCAGCTTTTTTCTTTAATTTCAAAATAGCCTGGGAAACCTCTCTGTGTGGTATATTTTTGCCATGGGAATATTACTTAAGCTTTCACGAAATAAATATAAATTGCCTTCATCCTAATCCTTGAGAATCTAGCAGATTTGTCTGCTGTTACCTGTAATTGTGAGGCTTCCTCATTTGTTCTTCATATGCATTTCACAAGCCTTTATTTATTTTTTTTTTATTTTCCCACTCTGTTCATTTTGGTTTAACTAATCACTGTCTTCAGGCAACAATATTTTTTCTACAGGTTCTCAGCATTCTCCAGACATTCAGATTTGCTCACATGTTGCAGTGGGTTGACCCTGGGTGAATGCCAGGGACCCACCAAAGCTGCTCTATCACCTACCTCCTCAGCTGGCAGGGGAGAGAAAATATAATGAAAGGTTCATGGGTTGATATAAGGACAGGGAGAGATCACTCACCAGTTACCATCATGGGCAATTGAAATCACTTGGGAATTAGTTTGATGTATTACCAGTCAAATCAGAGTAGGATAATGAGAAATAAAAGCAAATCTTAAAACACCTTTCCTCCACCCCTCCCTAGTTCCTGGGCTCAACTTTACACCCAAATTCTCTAACTTTTCCCCCAGAGTGGCACAGGGGGACAGGGAATGGGGGTTGTGGTCAGTTCATCACACATTGTTTCTGCTGCTCCTTCTTCCTCAGAGGGAGGACCCCTCATACTCTTCCTCTGCCCCAGTGTGGGGTCTGTCCCACAGGAGACAGTTCTCCATAGACTTCTCCAGTGCGAGTCCTTCCCACAGGCTGCAGCTCTTCACAAACTGCTCCAGTGTGGGTCCCTCCCATGGGGTGTAGTCCTTCAGGAACTGACTACTCCATTGTGGGTCCCCCATGGGGTCACAAGTCCTGCCAGTAAACATGCTTCAGAGTGGGCTCCTCTCTCCGTGGGTCCACAGGTCCTGCCAGGAGCCTGCTCCAGGGTGGGCTTCCCACAGGGTCAAAGCCTCCTTCAGGCATCCACCTACTCCAGTGGGTGGGCCCTCCACAGGCTGCAGGTGGAGATCTGCTCCAAGTTAACCTCCATAGGCTGCAGGGGGCAGCCTGTCTCACCATGGTCTTCACCAGGGGCTGCAGGGGAATCTCTGGAAGGTCTCCTCCCTCTCCTTCTTCACTGACCTTGGTGTCTGCAGAGTTTTCTCTCACATGTCCTTTCTTCAGCTGTAAATTGCTGTTGTGCAGAAACTTTTTCCCCATGTTAAATAAGTTGTCAGAGAGTTGCTACCACTGCCACTGATGGCTCAGCCTTGGCCAGCAGCAGGTCCATCTTGAAGCCAGCTGGCATAGGCTGTGTCAGACAGAGGAAGCTTCTAACAACTTCTCACAGAAGCCACCCCTGTGGCCCCCCCGTTACCAAAACTTTGCCACACAAACCCAACAGATGTGGTTGTCTGACTCTACTATTTTTACTACCTTCAGTCTCTTTTTACCATTTCTTTTTTCTGATTTAATGTAAAACCTATGAAACCATTAGATATAATACACACAAAAAACCACCAGACTGTTCATTCACTGTAGCCTGACAAAACGGAGTTTATTTTTGTTTTCTTGGCTGAAATCAAAGCACTATTTCCTATCTGTGGTTTTGGCTTTGTTTTTGTTTTTCATTGAGTAACAATTACACCTTTAAGAACTAGAGTAAAAATGCATGTTAGGAAAAAGAAAAAAAAATCTCCATCTTACAGTTGCATCAGTCATCCAGGAATAGCAGTGAGCTAATTAAGCTCAGTGGAATTTTCCATCTGGCATCCTTTGTTAGGCTGTATAGATTTTCCTGCCCTAGTAGTAGGGCAAGCTGCAGTAGGATATTAAAAGAGATAATAACTTTTGCGTTATTTTAAAGTGGATGTCTGCTTATGTCTGATGAGGCATTCTCCAGCTTGCTTCCTCCATGGCTTCTCCCACTGAATTAAGATGTTTCTTGTTCCCTTCAGAGCAGAGGAAGGAAGGGACTTTAGCACTTTCTCACTGATAAAACCCTTAAAATGCTCAGCCAGGACATGGATGTTAAGGGATCATGCTAATTTTGGATGTTAGTGAAATTCTTTGGCAATACTAGGGCTATTTTGCATAAAGCAGACCATGGATTTTCATTCCTCTTTGTGGTAATTTCTAGTCTGACTGTTGGCCAGTATAGGATAGTCTGGACTTAGCGACTGCGAACTTCTGAGCATGGCTTGCAACTTCAGTGCTGTTCTCAAAATCCAAGGTAGGCATCCCTGTCCCTGAGCCTCTATGAAGACAGTAAAATGTATGGATAATCACACATCTTAGAATCACAGAATTCTATGGATTGGAAGGGACCTTTAAAGGCCATCTAGTCCAACCCCCCTGCAGTGAGCAGGGACATCTCTAGGTCAGGTTGCTCAGAGCCTCATCAAGCCTGACCTTGAATGTCTTCAGGGACAGGGCCTCCAGCACCACCTCTCTGGGCAACCTGTTCCAGTGATCAACCACCCTTATATTAAAGAACTTTTTCCTAATGTCCAACCTAAATCTACCCTTTTCTAGCTTAAAACCATTACCTTATCGCTGCAAACCCTTGTGAGCAGATTCTCCCCTGCCTTCCTATAGGCCCCTTTCAGGTATTGGAAGGTCGCTGTAATGTCCCCCCAGAGCCTTCTCTTCTCCAGGCTCAACAACTCCAACTCTGTCATACGGATCTAAATCTGACTCCTGTCTCCATCTTCTCAAGGAGCCAGATCTGATGCAGAGTGGAAAATCTCTTCCTTAATTCAAGGATGATGGTCTAGAGCAGAGTCGAAGGGATTTTCTTGGTATACACCATTGATTTCCAAAAATTCTTGGTGCATTTTCTTTCCTTGGCTCATATTTAAAATAGTGGCAGAATTCTTTAAATGCTGACAAGATATGGGTAGAGTTTCCAGCTTGGCTATAAGTTATTCCTATAGGACTACATAAATAATGCAATACTTAATAAACAGTGTTTATATTTTAATACACACTTTTTTATAGAGTCTGACTTCAATAAACAAAAGTGCTTATAAGTCAAAGTTTCATATTCTGCTTCAAAATAGGTGACTGAAAACAGTGTCTTAATCTAGTGCTTCATAAACAAGATGGTCAGGTCTACCTTCAAGGCTGAAGATTCCCAGCTCTGCTCTTGAGACAATTTCTCACCTGCATTTTTATAAAAGGAGTCCTGAAAAGTTAGGGCAAGAGGGATCCTGGGTTGGGTTCTTTTTAATGACTGAAAGTTTAATAGACCTTGCAGCAGCTGAGAAGGCCTTAAATCAGAGATAAAGGTCTTGTACCTTAATTTAAGGCAGTATTGGGAGGTTTAGAATCTGCCCTTGTGATCATCTTAACTACATTTGTGCATGATAACACCAGCTTTAAACTCCCACTCAGTTCTTCTAATTCTCCAAACTTTTGCTGTATTCAGGGAGAAGTAGCAAAATTAGAACTTTGCATTTGCCATAAGTTTTTAAATGTTTATTTGCTATTTATCTTTAAAGGCATATTTTATTAAAATTATTAGCAATATATTTTATTCAAATATCTATTATAAACACTCATCAGTAAGTTAATAATCTATTAAATAGTGTCTATTGACAGCTATTAATACACCTTTTGACAGCCAAAACAATAGGAATGTGTAAGTCAGCTTCACTTTCCTGTTTCTGACAGTGTCTCTTTGGGTTGTGTTTTGTTTCAGAGGAATTTTGGATTTTTCATTTGTGCTTGAAGAACACACAAGTAGCAGTTTTGTACAATGCACTTCATATTTTAATCAACTAAACTGTTTTTTCTGCCTCATTTCTTGTGTGGTGCAGCTACTTCTCAATATTATGAAGGAAATTAATATATGGAATTATACTAATATAATTAGTGTATTTTTTTCAGTAGTTTTAGTAGTTTAGTTTTAGTAGTTGAGTTGGCTTTGCATCACTTTAAAAATCTTTACTGTTTAAAACTTGCATGTTTTTTAAAAATATAACCCAGATAGTTATGTTGGTTACTGTTCATATCCTTATTTTAAACAGGCTTTTCAAGAAAGTATATTTTCTGGAAGTATTAGGGATGTGTAAAGCAAAGTGGATAATTTTAGAATTTTGTTTGCAAAGGCAGCTTACAGAGACACAGCCAGCCACCGGTATCTTCTGGTTGGTGACCAAATCTGTTACATTTCTATTGTTTATCTAAATGGAGAGATGTTTATAAAGTAAATTTTTCTTACTGTCAGCACTACAAAAGTGAGAGCAGCAGAAAGGCAAACAGTATTTTGTTGTACCTTCAAATTGTCAGGCAAGATTTTGTTTCAGTAACTCCTTCGCTGATGATGGCATATGAAGGAGGAAGAGGAGCAGAGGTTTTCAAACAGCAGCTTGAGCTTCTAGTGCAGGCACTTAAATTTCTTTAAAGTTCTCTTGGACTTGTAAAGTGAAGAAGTAAGACAGAATGTCACTGATGGAAAATAAATACAAAATATCAAGATGTCATTTTAAGGGTTGTTTTTATGACCATTACCATCCTTGAAAATTGTGTTAGAACAGTCAAAGTGCATGTATTCTGGTGCTGAAATTAAGGACTAAGACTGTTATTCACCAGAGAGAGCACTTAAAGCACTTTACTCCAATTATATGTCTGCCATTCAATGCATGAGGCTGTTAGTGCCTCCTGAAGCAATTATCTGTAAAAGTCTTGCAGTTGGGATCGACTTCCACTGGGTGGTGACCAAGACTTGCTAGAGTGGGAAGAAGTCAGTAAGCTAAAACTTTCTTTAATATGACTTGAATTTCTTATCTTTCTGGGAACAGTCAGATCTGCTCGTATTTGCCTTGCTCCTTTTCATGCCAGGTAATATGTTTACCAGCAGCAAACAAGCACCCGATTGTTCTTGTTTTGCTTAAATTGTCTCCCTCTACATTTCTCTCCTACCTCACCCATTTTTCACCCTATTTTCTTTGTTGTTTGCTTATTTTATGCTATACTACATACAAGCCAAGTAAATCATCACCTTTCTTTTAAAGGAAAAATAGAAAATCCTGTAGTGTTAGCTCTGTGAACTCTGATGTAAGCTATTATGTTTGTTTTTAGGAAGAGCCAGTAACTAAACTCTATCTAGGAATCTGTTCTGTTGAAGGACGCAGGGGGGAGAGAAGGATGATGAGAGTTACCCAGTTCCACATCTCATGTGAATAGTGGCAAACTGGGAAAAATCCAATTGCCCAGTTTGCTTCAGAAGTGAAAGGCACATTTGATGGTTACAGAGGTCACTGCCAAAACAATCACAACTGAACTGGACAGCTCTGTCTTAACTTCTAGTTTTAAAACTCTTTTAAACCTTGTGTGCAAGCATCACAGATTGTACAGAAAAGCATTTATCAGAAATACTTTCTAGAATTCAGAAGTTTCTCTGCCCCTCAGTCAGACAGGTATGTCCAGAAAGTGAATTAACTCAGGCTTGGGATCAACAACACAAACAGATACACAGTTGAATGTCCTTGAAAACATCCAATTTCTGCCTGCTCAGATCTGAGGAGTTTGAGCAGTGAGTTTAGTTGAAGCAGTAAAGATGATGGTTGAGAGCTCCGTGTGAGGCTTTAGGCAGATTTGAAGTGGAAAATTGGTAGATAAACGATATGTGGCTTGCAAAAAAGAGTTGGTACTTTTGCATGCTGCTCTGGTGAGCTGTTTGTGTGCCTCTTAACATAGAGATGTTTGTTATGACTTGGTTTCTTTTGTTTGTTTCTGCATTGTGGTTTCTTTTCCTCAGCTTTTTGCTTTTATTACCTTTTTTCCTTTTTCTTGTCAGCATGCAGCATCATGGTTTTCTTGCTACTCTTCCTGATAGTGGATTGCTGAAAGCATTCATGGGCATAGCTTGCATGCTATTTTGTGTGTTTGAGGAATGTCTCGTATTGATGTTGCATGGGATAGATTTTATCTTCTCCTTGTTTAAACTGTGGACTTTTTTTGAACGTAAGGAGTTTTCATGTGTTTTTAAAGTACTTGGTAGTTCCACTGGAAGTGAAAGCTCTGTGTGTGTATTTATATGTATGTATGATCTGTATACTTCAATTAGAATTAAATACCTGGTTTGCACTTCAAAACAAATTGGTTTTCCTTTAGAAGGTGACCAGTTTCCTTTGTGCTGCAGCATCGTAGATCCTTATCCAACTCCTTTCCTTCCAATGCTTTTCGTGGGAGGAGGTGATGGGGGCTCCAGCATTTTGAACCAGAACAAGGCCCATGCTTCTTAGGTTTGACTGAATCAAGTACCTCCAGCCATGTGGCCTTTCTTAACGTTGCACATGCAGACATGGTTGATTCAGCAAGCTGTGGCAGTTGTTTCTGTCTGAGGCCAGGTTATACCAAGTTCTGTGGAAGTCCAGGACTAAAATTTAAGGCTGTGTTTCTTCTTTTCCTCACTGACCCTCATTCCAAACATACTCACTGTTCCATCTTTTTGTTTTTCCTGAAAGCACCAAGCTCTAGTATTATATAAACGTGATACCATGCTGTTAGAACGCAGAGATTTTCTTCTAAATGAACTATTGTCTTGGGATGCTTTGCTTGTTACTCAGTACGTGAATTAATGTTGAGTTTTAACAGTTTCACAGCAGACATGGTAAGACTTCTCTGATACTCATTTTACAGCTGTAATTCATGTTGTAGTTTGCATCATCTAGACAGTGCAGCCCACGTGTGCCTAGTTGTAGTGTGTTCTGTTACCCTGAAATGTGAAGGAAAGATGACAGAAAGTGATCTTCAAAGCAGCCTAGATAGAATTCAGTAAAAATGTCTGCAGTATTCTCACTTGGGTTTCATTAGAGCTTAATGGTAATTAAGAAACCTTAAGTGTGTGAAATTAAAAAACCAAAAAACCTCACACAAGACCCACCTTTATTGTACAACCAAGTGGATTTCAAAGGATCTCATATTGCTCTGTATGCAGTTCTTAGAGTAAAAGCTGGAAAAAAGGAAACCAGTTCATGCTTTTAATGTCTTTGTACAAATGAAGGAAGCATTGCAGCTACTAGAGGAACTTGTCTTCTGTTTTTCATATATGTATAGCTTGAATACTTTAATTTCAAGCATGGAAGAAAATAAATCATTTTTCTAAGACATTTATTGCATACAAGGGTAGAAATTAAGTAATTTACAGACACCGAGGAGCCATTTTCTTATGTTATCCCATAACTACTGTGGATCATCTGGAGGTTATAAATGGATTACTCCTCTCCTGTGAAGAAAGGCTGAGAGAGTTGAGGCTGTTCAGCCTGGAGAGGAGAGGGCTCCAGGGTGACCTCATTGCAGCCTTCCGGTATCTGAAGGGGCCTGGAAGAAAGACTGGGAGGGACTTTTTACAAGGGCTTGTAGTGTTAATGGACTCAAACTGGAAGAGGGTAGATTTAGATTAGAAATTAGGAAGAAGTTCTTCACACTGAGGATGGTGAGACAATAGAACACATTGCCCAGAGGAGCTATAGATGCTCCAGCACTGGATGTGTTCAAGGCCAGGTTGGATGGGGATTTTGAGCAACCTGGTCTAGTGGGAGGAGTTCCAACCCCCCTGTCATGGGCAGGAACTAGTTGATCTTTAAGGTGCCTTCCAACCCAAACCATTCTATAATTCTATGATTAGCAGAATATAACAACTACTTCTGTATTATTCAGATGACAAGTTTTTGGTGTGTACCTTGAGTGTTGTTTCTTAATTCAGACTTCATGCTATCTTAACATTCAATATCAGTAAAATCGAAAGCACTGTAATAGTTCTAGTATTAGGAATGTTTATTATGGGCAAAATTCACTTCTATTTAGAAGACAAGGTCTTCAGCATTGCCTGACACTGTTTGAAGATGCAAATGGAATTAGATGGTATAAATGCCTTTTGCCAAACTGAAGCAAGTTCAGAAAGTGAACTCCTGTTCACAAAGAATAAAGAACAATTCTGAAGAGGCTGGTGCAGCAGGCAGTATATTGCAGAGCTGTGAAATCATCTGTTCATAGCATCCATGCAACTCATTTCTCTGTCCCCTCATTAGGAAGAAGCTCTTCACTGTGAGGGTGGTGAGACACTGGAACAGACTGCCCAGGGAAGCTGTGGACACTCCATTCTTGGAGGTGTTCAAGGCCAGGTTGGATGAGGGTCCTGGGTGGCCTGGTCTAGTGAGAGGTGTCCCTGCTGTGGCGTGGGGGTTGGAACTAGATGATCTTGAAAGGTCCCTTCCAACCTAAACCATTCTATGATTCTATGGTGTGCTGCTGGGGAGGGCAAGTCAACAAATCCATGCTCCAGATTTTAGCTCAATAGTGGGGCCCTGTAGCAAAAGAGAACAAACCACAAAACTCATTGGAGCCTAATGCTGAGGTCCTACCCCACCACATAAACTGCTGAACTGTCTTGTAACCGTTTGTGTAGGGGTTCTCCATCATATAGTGTGCCTGGTCTACAATCCTGTAAGATGATTTAACATGTGGAATCTCCTCCTTGGGAACAAGTAATTGGGAAGAGGGTTCAGCATGAGAATCTTCCTTTGCCAAGTCATAGCAAGGTGGACAGTGAAGATCTTCAGTGTAAGGTTTGTGTATCATTAATTGAGCAGAGGGAAAGTAGGGGAAAATAAGAGCAGAGAAGTTTCTACAGAAGGCCTGGGTAGGTCCTGTTTATTATATGTAAACTGAGGTTTTGAAGTTATGGATTTTCAAAGGAAAAGGTAGTTTTCCATATGACCTTTGACCTCATGAAGACTTGGAAAATCCAGAAAGGCTGGTTTAATTGTTTGACAAAACCAGACTGTTTCTGTTCAGTGCTTTTTCTTTAGTTATCTTGTCATGACTCGTGGTGTCATTGTATTCTCTGCTGTCCTCCTGCTATGTCCTAGCTGGCACAAACTGTAAGTTTTCATTTAGTTTATATAGCAACTGATCCGTGATGGTGGTTTGTTATGCTCTTATAATAAATAAGCCTGACCTTGGCTGCTGGCTTTCCTCTCCGTGTCTCTATCATGAGCCAGTCATCAAAGATTGACCTCGTACTATTGGCTGTAAAAATGAGCATTGCTCACTTGTAACCACAGCTCTGGTGTCGGGGATAGAGACGTTTGTACAGATTCACTTCTGTGAACCCCCAGAGACACATAAAAGGAATTTTAATTACAAATAACTAGAAAGAGCTGGCTGCTAACTTTATGATCTTTGGTGATGGAAGAAGATTCTACAGTTCTCTTCTTAGGAAGAAACAAGGATTAAACAAAATTATTTTACTGACAGCCATTTTATGCAATTTACTTTGTGTCACAGTTAAGCAAGGGCAGCCTTTTCTTTTTTTAATTTTTTTTAACAACAGAGCTTTTGCTTGATAAATAGATACACAGTGAGAAGGATTTGTCTGGGCATGCTGACTTCAATTTTTTTTTTATTTTTTGAGAAATTCTGGACATCAAATAAATTAAATTTAGATTAATACATTTAATGAGAAGTATGTGACCTTTTCTGTGTATAATGGGTAAGTAATGTATTACACAAATAAGTTATATGCAAGTGGATATGATGAAAGACTTTGGCAGACAATATGAAGGGAGTTCACTGCTAAGGAGGAAGACTGCAGTGGAAAATTCTATGTAAATTGTTCTATGAGCAACATCAAGCAATGAAACACTTCTTTATTCTGTAGTGGCAATGTGGATTGTTCTGGGTCCACACATAACTGATGGGATGTGTTGAGCTCCAGTCTGAGAGAACTTTCCATTCATATCTTGGTTCTGTAAATTATGTCCTTGTGCTCCACAAAATTTGTCCATTGAACTCTCAATTAAAGTCATGACGTAGCCGGTATTAGTATCAGCTACTTCAGTTGTTCTGTAACTGATAAAAAACTGAACTGAAAAAAACATGATTCCCCATAGAGCCTTTTAGCTGTACTGTAGATTTTAATACTGAGGGTGACATTTCTAGGCAGGGATTGAGGAGGAGCAAGGGCTTAACTGTGCAGATGTTAATGAGGAGCTGCACCCAAAAAGAAGTGAGAGGAAGTTCAAAGGTTTCTGCTGGGAAGCTTGTGCATGTGAGTTAGTGTAGCTTACCAGAGGTGAACATTAAAAGATGAATGAATGGAAGACAGTAGATTGGGAGAGGGTTATTGGGAAGGATTTTTAAAGTGGAGAAGTTTGCTGAATGTGACAGGGACAATGTGAGGAGGGTTACATGATGAGTAGGTACTGTAACCAAAGTGTCATCTAGGAAGGTGATTTTTTTTTTTGCAGCAGTGTCATGAAGGAGCAAAAGCTTGGTGAGCTGTAGAAAGGAAGACTAAAGTAACTGGTTGAGATGAGAGCCTAGGTAGAACCTTTGATGTCAGTATACAAAAAAAACTTTTGAGGAATTCAACAGAATGATGACCCAGAGAAAGGCCCAGGTAGTAGAGGTCGTAGCTATTTTTGCTTGTGTGAACAACAGATCAAAGGAGACTTCTGTACAAAGGTGAATTCATGATGTTACTGTTCTTGTTTCAGGTAAAGAAGATGAATTTCCAAAGAAGCCATTGGGGCAGATTCCAGCAGGACCTCAACCTACTGTGGTTAACTCCACTCCGATGCTGAATGGACAGAACAGCACTGGTGCACAAACAATGAGAAGGACAGAGAGGAGACTATCCCCAGGAGAAGAAAAAGAAAGTTCACCAAATAACCGAAAAAGAATTGATTCAGTGGAAAAGAAACCTTCTTTAAAACAGCAGAAGACTCGACCAATAGAGACCCAAAGTAGTATGCCTAAGAACGAGGTAGATACCAGAAGAAAGCCTCTGCCAACAGAGCAAGACGACTCAAGACAGTATAATAATGCAGCTGCTAATCAAAATTCTAATGCTACTTCAAATACAAGAAGGGAATTTGTACCTAAGTGGAATAAACCGTCTGATAGCAAAATAATTGAAAAGACAATGAAACTTACTGCAGAGGTGAAAGGAAGGCCAATAAACCATTCGGTTTCAGGGCCACCACCAAGTCCTGGAGAAACGCAGCCTTTGAATGTAAAGCAAAAGATGAGGGTTTTGGATGCTGATGAAGGTAAGCGAGGGTCTAATGCATCTCAGTATGACAATGTTCCAGAAGTTGAGAATGAGAATCTTGTTGAAGAGATGCTTGGGAGAGCTCATCCACAGAGCCCTAGGCATGTAACATTTTCTAATAGTCCAAGAAAGCAAAGTGAAAAAATACCAGCTCCATTAAAAATACCCAACAATTACACCTTCACTTCACAACCCAGGTCTCCAAAATATTCATTACAATCTGATGGACCACCTCATGGACTGAATGTAAAACAGCCACTGCCAGGTTACAGTAATCCACCTACCTACCATGGAAACTCTCCAAAGCATGTTTCCAGTATAGGCAATACAAGTTCTGTACCTCTACATTATCATGGGAATCGAACCAGCCCTTCTGGTAGGCCACATGGTTCTTTTGTTTCAGTAGATTATTCTCCAGATAAACTACAAATGAATTCCTATCCTGCCAGTCGCCAAAATCCTCTTTCACCAGCCCCTGGTCAGATAGAAGTAGCTCCTGTTGATGCTTATACCAGCAACTCAAGGTCCCCCCCAGGTGTCAAATTCATAATCCCTCCAGTGGATTATTTACCAGAAGATAGAAAGTGGCCAGATGCTGCATATATTTACAGACATGAACCCTACAGGCAGCCCTGGAGCCAAGACGTCAACAAAGGCCACTTGGATCATTTCCAGAAACATCAGCATTTGCAGTCAGCGCCTTTCCCAGACCATAGTCTTCCTACTGTTTCTGTGGATAGTCCTATAAGATACAGGACTTCACCAACCTTTGAAGAGCGTGGTTCATCACAGTACCAATATTCGAGCCCATCAGCTCAAGCCCAACACTATCGAAAC
Organism: Brachypteracias leptosomus; assembly: GCA_013401335.1. NCBI lineage: Eukaryota > Metazoa > Chordata > Aves > Coraciiformes > Brachypteraciidae > Brachypteracias > Brachypteracias leptosomus. The sequence goes on from VYZX01012703.1 coordinate 275,306, forward strand.
AGAAACGATGGATTGTCTATGCATGAATCTGTGCTTCTCTGAGTATCTATACTTAGTCAAATGACAAGAACCAAAACCAGTTGAACTTTATTGAATTAGTAATAGTCCATCTTGGCTCTTCTATGACACGTGGACAGTTCACATGAGTCTCAAAAAATAACAACACTATTTCAGAGATGTTTCAGAAGTTCATTGAAGGCTAGTTGAGTTCTCAGACTTGCGTTGAAGCTATTGGAAGTGATCTGATGCACATCAACATAGCAATAAGATCATCTACACCATGAGGTTAATCTGTCATTGTTCCTTACCCTTAATACCTTGTGTTACAATCGCGCTGCCTAAAACCTGTAACACATTTCCACATTTTCTTTTGACTGACGTTGTTAATGCACTGTATAGATGTGTGCGAGTGTGCACTTACAATACACGAACGCATATGGGAAAGAGCTAAAAAGAGTTTAAATGTAAATGCATTTAACTTTGGGCAAAGCTTGTGAAGTACTTTTATTTCATATTAATTTTTCTTTTGTAATTTATTTGAGAAGCCATTCATTTTGAATGGGGATTTCTGTCATTTTTATACAGCTGCCTCAGCATCCCAGTATCTGTTCTGGGCAGGAGAGATGCTTTGGGATTATTAATTTAATCTTATGTGAGAGTTAATTTCCTCTCCTTTGACTACTATTTGTCGTTTTCTTCAGCAAGAAGGAGCAGGCAGGCAAAAGCAGAAAGCCAAAAATGTCTCTCTAATCTGGCTAAGAAATGGTGCTTAAAATTCAGGACAGTGTTTAAGTGTTTTTAGGTGCATGGAAAGTGGAGAATTCTTACCTTCTCCCCCAAATCTACTTTCAGAATGTCGTCCTTTAGGCAAAATATGGGAGCAACAGTGGGAGCAATGCCAGATGCAGAACTGGTGCTGCACCCCTCACTTCTCACCACGCTCTGCTCTTGAACTAAACTGGTTGTAGGGCCAGATCTCCCAGCTCACAGGGAATGACCAGCCCCTCAGCACTCTGGTGAACCACACACAGTGAGCTTTGGTCAAGGCTTGGTATTCCCTGAGCTGTGGGAGTACACAGTGTCCCTTCTCTTCAGCTTTGTCTTGTCAGTTCTGTTTTGTTTTGCCCTTTTTTACCCCAAAGAGCTGGTGGGTTCGTGTCTGTGATGGGGCAGGTGCTGCCGTGCTCTCAAGCTGCTCACTTTGCCCTGCTTTACACTAAAATGCTCCTGACTTAATAGGAAGCTTAAACTCCTGGTGGTGCAAGTATTTTTAATTAGTGTTTGCAGCCTTTTTGTACTTCATGTTTTCCTTTCCTTGACTGTGAATTGGGGGTGAAAAGAATGAAAAAAAGCAGGTGAAGTGGCACATGTAGGATGCAGTCCTGGTGCTGCGGGGACGTGCCCAATGCGCTCACCTCTCACTGAAACCAGTGGGAGATGGGGTGGGCAAGGACCTCACCAGAAGAGGTCCTCGGAGTGCTTAACAAAGGGGGTTTTATAATACTTAAGTACCAAACGTTGGGATCAACACCAGCTTTGGGTGGTTTGAAAGGTTGTCTTGTCATCTTTTGTTTTGTAATATTTGTTAACAGAAACATAGAAATGGATTTTTGTTTGGGTTTTTTTTTTTTTTCTTCAAAGAATGAGCTTTAGTGCCTATTACTGCTGCAGGTTGGCTCTGTAAGTTTTAAGGTACAGAAGTAAAACAATTTTTACAAATGGAAATAACATTTACTTAGTATATTTCAAAACATTTTTTTTGTGTATATAATGTGTCTGATGTAATTTTTAATGAACTGGGCAATTTTATATTTTGAAAATTGCAAACTGCAGCGAAGTAACAGTAGCAAAGCACTACACTGAAACTCTAAACTAAAATTGTGAAGATAAATATGACTTGGGCTTACCTTAGTTCTGATGGGTTGCAGCAGCTTAGAAATGTATGTATATAATATTGTGGCTAAGTGTAATAATGTCAATGTTTAATGATGGTTCTGTAATTCATAACAAAGCTGTACAATTTATTTGTGCAAGCAACACCAGGCTCCAAAATATGTATCAGCATTAGTAAATACTGTAGATTTTTATATATAAAATATATACACACTATTTTCTTATGTCATCTGCAACAGTTTTATAACTGTGTATCCTATTTTGATGTGACTGTATTTTTAACATGTTAAAATAATAATAATTAAGCTCATGTTGTTTTGTCTTTATTCTTAATTTGACTAGCTCAAAACTGGACTTTTGATCTTGTCAGCACAAATAATTGCTTTTCATAGATGAATTGTGTATATATATTTGATGGCCTATTTAATTTATACACGCTTATTTTCAGACTAAGCAATATGGATACAATCAAATTCTTTTGCATTGTTACAGAAAGAGCAATATTATTGTTTAGCAGTGCAGTAAACTATAAACCTTAACCTATCATTTGCAAAAGCTGCGAGTATAAACTGTGGTCATAATTTCATAGTTTTGTTCTAATAATCTAAGCCAATACCAGTTCAAAATAGGAGATTTATTGGCATGAAAGACTTGCAACGTTGCGTTGATCAATGAGCAGAATAACAGCCTGGCCGTGGCTCTCCTGTTTAGAGGATGGTACAGAGTTTAAAAAGAAAAGCAAGCCTCATGTCATCTGTTTGTAGTGCAAAATACACTTTTATCTTCATTTAGCTGGACAAAACGAGGTAAAAGTACTGCCAGATTCACATCTGTCATTCATACCAGTAGCAAAAACCACCTCAGTGCAGAGTGAAGTGAGACACAGAGACATGGCTCTGCCAGTGTCTGGCTGGTAGAGGAATCATCTCAGCCTGATGGGTTAGATGCCCTCATAAGAGCTTTTCTGTCACTGCTTTGATCTGAAAACAGTCAAGCAGTAAGTAACAACATAAAATACTTGAGAGCTTTTCTTCCTGTGGTTTCATAGTGTTCCAAAATTTGCCTGCTTTGAGCTGTAGGAACTGTAGGTTTCTTGTCCAGATGAGTTGTCATGGCTCTCCTTGTTAGGGAGGCAGGTTCAGGATAGGGGTTTGGAGGATGATTAATGCCACGCTCTCTCTCCACTAACACAGAAGACTAAGAAATGATAGATGTTTAACTTCTGTATGGCAAAAATTAAATGAAATTATATATAGTAATCAGAATTTAAGAGGAAAAGGAAATCAACTGAGTCTATGCTGTGGACTTCTGTGGTTGTTTTCCCTTTCCCTCTGATGCCTTGTTAGATTGATACCCTACTAGATTAAATCTAAAGACTTTGGTGTTGGAGTGAAGCACTTCAGTCTTCTGCTGTACAAATTGTGGCCATGGAAAAAAGATAGGAAGGATCACAGTATCACTGGTTCTCCTGACCTTTCTGATGAGTGGGATGCGATTGCATCATCAAATTGTTTATTATCAAGCCATGTTATGTGTACAAGTGAAGAGAGAAGCCATCCCTAGCCCTTCCTCATCTGACCCAGGGGAAGATTCTCTTCTGACGTAAGAGTTGGTGGTGATGAGTTTGGCTCTAAGCATCCACTCAGGTATCTAAGGAAGAGAATCTGACATCAGGAAAATGATCTTACCCTTTTCCTCTCCCCAGGTCCATCTGTGGCCAGTCTGTGACACTTCAGAGAGGGTGACACAAAGGAGTGAGAAAGCCCATTTAGCCAGAAATCTGTTAAGGAGGGTATTCCCTCCTCGTCCCCACTGATGACAACCTAAAGCCTTAGAGCATGATACTCTGCAATTGTCTGAGACCAGTGTGGGCAATCCTGGTTTCCCCAGGTCCAAGGAGGAAGGTCCTTCATGTGTGTAGATGTCTGTTAACTCCCTAATACCTGGCAGCAGGATTCATCTCCTATTGTAAAAGTAACTGCGATATCCTCACTACTAATAAAAGTTTCAAGATGAACAGTAAGGGATTTTCAGAAGTTGCAGAAGAGAAATATGTTATTTTTAATCAAAGATACACCTTGGCAATAAACTACTGTGTAATTCCAAAGTTAGATGTGAAGAGTAAGCAGCATTGAAATGTCAAAAGACAGAGCAGCCTTCCACTGTGAGGAAGCAAACCCAAAGCTTCCCTGAGGTACATATACAATTTCCAGAGAGATTTCTCTCAAGAAACCCTATCCTGAATTTCACATCATCCTCAATATGACTTTGAAATGGACTTGCAAATTACAGACACTTTTTTTTTTCCCCCTAATCTCCCCCTTGGGTGGCATTACACTGCATGCACAAAGAGGAATACTATTTAAAATATGCCATCAAACGCCCACCGTTTCGTTTCCAGCAGAGTACATTCTGCTTTCAACACTTCAGCGAGAGGAAAATACACTCTTTTGCTGTAGTCCTTTAAGCACTGCATTTTTGCAGAGCTCTGTAAACGTGGCACAGTCACAGTTTAACAGTTACTTAACCAAGTGTGGTTCAGGCTCTATAGACAGCACGAAGCTGCTGCAGGGTTGGTGGGTTGTTTTTTTTTTCTTTTAGGGACTATTAAGCCAATCCAAATGCTTTCAATGGCAGAGTTGCAATGAGGCGATGACTAGGCCAGCAATTGGAAAGAGAATTGCAGTCATTTCAGGGTAGTCTTTAAGTGGTTGCTGGATCTGGTGAGCTGGGGAGAGACACCAATTTCTGGCTGCTTTGAGCCAAGAGGGCTCCTTACTACAACGGGGAGTACGTAGAGCCCTCCTGATTCCCTCTGCTAACACTGAGTGCCTGGTGGTGTGCTTATGGAGTTAATATGTTAGTGGAAAATCAATGGTGCTTTTAGAAGATCCCAAAACACGTGTTCTGAATAATCTGGAAATGAACATATCTTGTTCTGGCTTTTCTTTCTTTTTTTTTTAGTGTGTTTATTTTACTGATGATTTTGTCAGCCTTGTCAAGGTGATCTGTGCTTGATTCTTCTGTCTCCTTCCTCTGATAAGGTGCCAACTCGTGTTTTTCTGAGGTTCTGTGATGCCTTTTTGCTGCTGTTTCTATTGTTTTTTGGGAACGTGATAAAGCAGTTAATATCAGAGGTTACTGTTTGCCTCTTGAGCTTTTCCTCTCTCCAGACAATGTGCAAATTAAAAAAAAAAAAATAATCATTTATATTCTCAATATTATACCTGGTCAGAAATTCTCCAGGAAGGTTTTTGTTTTTTCTGACAGAAAGCAATTTAATTTAGCAACTGGTGAAGGACGTTGAGGTGTGGAGACACTTGTATAGTCTCTGCAATCCAAAGTCAGAGGTTGCTTCTGCTCCGTATCAAGCAACAAAAGCTGTTTTGCACTCAGGGCCAATCAAGGGCTTTTTTTGCAAAATGCTGTATCGTGCCACAGGAACGTGCCACCTCAGCCTGGCAGCAGGTCACATGTAGCTACAACGTGCATGAATTGGTTAGGTAAATACCCCTGTGCTTCCTGAAAATATGTGGCTTTTGCAAGATTTTCTGCTTGAAGTGTGGTGAGGCAGAGAGTTGAAGCCTGGGCTTTGATCGGATGCTTGTGCCCCTCTCCATGCTGAGGAGGGCTGGAGATGGTTTCTGGCTCAAACCATCCACTTCGGGCATTGTTTGCAAGTTCAACAGTGTTTTCTAGAACCATTTGCAGTGTTATTCCTTAGGAAAAAACAGATCTCTCTTGTTTTAGATAGCAAAGAGCTCTATTACATTATAGAAAAGATGGAGACAATTTCTTTTTAGCAGGGCCTGTTGTGACAGGACAAGGGGTGATGGTTTTAAGCTAAAGGAGGAGATTTAGACTAGATATAAGGAAGATATTTTTTACACTGAGGGTGGTGAGACCCTGGCCCAGGTTGCCCAGGGAGGTGGTCGATGCCCCATCCCTGGGAACATTCTAGGTGAGGTTGGATGGGGCTCTGAGCAACCTGCTCTGGTTGCTGATGTCCCTGCTCCCTGCAGGGGGGTTGGAACTAGATGACTTTTAAAGGTCCCTTCCAACCCAAACCATTCTATGATTATTTTGTCTGATCTGTGCTGTCTTTTTAAGCTTACCTATTCCCAGACTAAAGATTGACGGGGTGAGTTGTGTGCCACTGAGACTGACACCAAAGGTAGCAAGAGATCTTCAGTGTATCAGGTAGGTTGGATGGTGTTCTCAGGGAAGTTGGCACCCAGCTGTCAAAACTGGGTTTTTGCAATATGGTTAAGTGGGATAGCCTTGCTGGCTGAAGACTCTACTTGCATCCAGCAGTAATGTGTGTTTTTGTACTAAAACTCATGAATCTTAAAAACAAAAATTCATAAAGGTGGTGATGCTTAACTGCCTTCCTGTTTGGGAGTTCAGTACAAAGCCCATTTCCAGCAACCCTGGGCTTCCTTGGCCTCATACAGAGGCCTTCAAGGGCTATAAAGATGATTAGGGGACAAGAACATCTCCCTTGTGAAGAAAGACTGAGGGACTTGGGGCTTTTTATCCTAGAGAAGAGAAGACTGGGGAGGAATCTTATCAGTGCTTATAAATATTTAAAGGGTGGGTGTCAGGAGGATGGGGCCAGACTCTTTTCAGTGGTGCCCAGTTGAACAAGAGGTAACAGGCACAAACTTGAACATAGGAAGTTCCATCTAAACATGAGGAGGAACTTCTTTACTTTGAAGGTGGAATAGAGGTGGTGGAGTTTTTGTCTCTGGAGACACTCCAAACCCTCCTGGATATGCTGTTCTGTGCAACCTGCTCTAGATGAACCAACTCTAGCAGGGGGATTGGACTAGATAATCTCCAGAGGTCCCTTCCAACCCCTACTGTTCTGTGATTCCTTCACCTGACAGTTGAGCCATACCCTGGCTGAAGAGCATCATGGAGAATGCATACTCTCAGAAGAGGAGGAGTTGGGTCTATTCTGCAAGTCAACGGGTTTCAAATTACTGGACATTGTGCTCTGTAAAGATAACCTAGAACAAACCGGGTATCGTTGTGTTTTGGGGGTTTTCTTAAAGTGGTTTTAAAACAGTCCTCTTGGCCTCAGTCTTCCTTAGAGGCAACTCACCAATCAGCCTTTCACTCTCTAAGGAAATTAACTGTGTTAGAAGCTCTTTATTTGATGTCAACCAATGCTCTGGGCGTCAGACATCCTTCATTTGTTCAGATGTTCTGTCTGTAACTCCTGATACCCTTCACAGCTCCGTCCCCTTCTGCTCCCCAGGTTTTACTGTGTCAGATTGTTTCCCTCACAGTCATTTCAGTTCCAGTAGAGATGTCCACCTGTTTGCTACTCCAGTGAAGGAGTTTCCTTTCCAGTTCCTATGTCACCTTGTCATGGGCTACCTGCTCTGTATCAATTCATTGTGTTCTTCCGTGTATCTCAAAATCTGGCTGCAAAGTGCCAACACTGCCACTTGCTTTGGAGAAATCACTGAAAAAGGATAAAGTACATGATTTGGAAACTATAAAATGGAAAGCAGCACGTATGTGTACAAAAGCCAATCACAAACACTTTAGAAAGGCCTGTCTGGTGGTTGTGCTGTGCTTTAGAGTATGCAGTATATATTATACATGCAGTATATATTATACATTATCTAGTTAATCGGAAGGACTGGGATGATAAGTGGCTTGTTGAGTTTGTTCCTTGAGTGGGAGGTTGCATCCATGATTTAACATTGGAATAGTCTCCCAAGGGAAGTGGATTCTCCTACATTGGACAGTTCTAAGACTCAGCTCAACAGGGTGCTGAGCCATCTCACTTAAACTATATATTTTTTTTTTTACCTTGAAAGGTTGGACTAGATGATCCTTGAGATCCCTTCTAACCTGGCATTCTATGTTCTATGATTTGAGATCTTCATGCTGTCCAGCACGAAGGAGCAGGCCAGCCTTGATCAGGTGGCTACGAGCAGTGCTCTTTGTCAATATTTAATCACAAATTGTGAGTAGTCTCTCCTAGCCATACACTGAGTATTCTCACAGCTATCAAAAGTCATTTTTAGCTGCTGCCAGAGCTAGACCTCAAGCTTTTTGATGCTGTAAATTGTAATTTTGCTATGTAAGGTATAAACATGTAGCATGTTTTGTTTGTTTTGTGACAAAGCTTAGGGACAATTCAATTTTCACACCATCTTCTCCTGGTCCTCCCTGCTCTGTCCAAACTACACCAAACGGAGAGAGAAAGCTCATAAATTCTCCTTGGCTTGAACATCTGCAGACTCGACTTGCTGGTGGGTGTGCAGCTCTGTCTGCTCCCCGTGGAGAAAAGTTCTGATGGCAAAACTTCGGGCAAGGAAGAAAATAGTTTTGCTCTTTAAATGCCATTATGAAAAAAGCCTGATTTCAGTGAATGGGTGGGGTGTCACGCTGTGCACACATTTATCATCGTAAATGTTATGTCTGAAAGGCTTTGAAATGCTTTCAGAACTTGTGATTTTGGGCACATAAGCAGATTGCTTTTATTGTAACCCTCCTGTTACACTCAGTAGGGTTGGTCAGGTGCTGTTTTTCCCTGTTGGTTTAAGTGGTTTCTTAAAGACTCCTTTGAGTTCCAGAATAACATTTCATGCAACCCTCATAATTACTTTATTATTAACTCTAAGGACAGACTCCCCTGTCTACCTCCCTTTATGGAAGTGAATCATGTTCTGATATTTAGAATGACCCTGATCTGAGATCTCAAATTTCCGTTCCAGCTGGACTAATGGGGCTTGTAGGAGGGAAGCCAAACTTCCATAACTTCTAATTATCATCAGATTGGATTAGTAAAGGAAAATTACTTAACTGCCCATCCAGAGATGGAGAGTTAGCTGGACCTTTTGAAAAGACTTGCCAGCTACTAACAAGGGAGTTGAACTGGACTTACTTATTTTTTAAGTTAGCTTTGGTACATCATCCTCCGAGTGGCATATGCAGGAGGATTCATCCTTGTGTGCACCCTTTGCTGGAGAGGGTTCAGCAAAATGTTAGTTGGCAAGTTGGCCACCTCAGTAGATGATGTCTCCAGATGTATACTGTGTTTCCATTGAGGAGCCTAAGCTCCACAAGCTGTGGAGGTCATTAGAGGTCTGTAGGTAATTTTTAAGGGGTTTATATAAGGAATAAGGAAGGTATGCTGCCTGATCTCCAGTCTTGCAATCCTTTCCTCTTTCTTTCTCTTTAGGCAATACAGAGGCAGGCATTTGCCATGGGGCTGGAATTGTTTCCAGCCATAAAGCAAACACTTGGCGTTTATGCAGCACTGAAGGAGCACTCTCCATGATGGTCCTCCTGTGAGGGAGTTGGGGCTGATTATTTTAAGTGGCTGAAGCAGGTCAAAGATGCTTGTGTCCAGCTTTTCAAGTCACTTACCACATGCTATTCTTCATAGAATTTGAGGAGCCAGTGTCCAAATTGCTTATGAAGGCAAGGAAGAAATCCTATCTCTGTATCCCTGGCATTTAACAGATGCTCAGTTTTACTTTTAGACCCCAGATGAGCCACTTTATAAACCCTTCCCAGCCTGCATCTTCTGTCTGACACTTCTTTTCTGTGTCGTTTATAAGAAAAACCTGCAGCCCTGTTATTTTTAACATGTGTTAACAATGGGAACTCTTAAGAAGATATTTCCTCTTTGCATTTTCACATTTGCTGGGAAAAAATAATAAATGTTTGTCAGCCTAACAAGATGTAAGGTGTCTCCCATGCTTTGCAACATTTCACTCCTAAGGTATCTTTGTAACTGCACTTTGTTCTGCTGAATAGAATTTCTCAAATATTTGTTTTACCCAATCATTTTGTGGTAAGTCTACTCTGACCTTTTGGGCTTGTTTTTGGCTGGAGGCATTGGGTTTTGGTCACTAGCTGCTTTGTTTCTCTATTGACTAGGAACTGAATTAGACCTCAAGGATGCTGTTGGTGCTTTGAGGTGGGTGCACCTGCACCTCTCATTACAGCGAGCTTGCAAAAGAAAATGAGAATGGCTTTTGGAATTCAAAAAGCTTTATTAGAATGTCAGCTAGAATATTTAATTATCCTAATTAAAATTCAAAGCGATGAGGAGCATTCTTAAATATTTAAGTGCTCTCTGCCCTTGCCCATTAAGTCTCTTCCTGTGCAGGTCTTTTCCTCTAGGACTTAAGTCAACCCAGTCATGTTGTTCTGGGTTATTGCAAGCTCTGAGCAGCCCCCTCACCCACAGAGAGCTGTCACCATGGGATGTCTGCTCCTTGCCCCTCTCAGCAGTTTTTCAGTCTCTCTACAGCCCTGCCTAGTCTTGCCTTGCCAAGTTTTCTCTCTCAGCCCCTTCTACTGCCAGCTCACCCTCCGCTCTTTTCTGTGTAAGCTTCAGTCACAGGCAGTCCAGGAACTGTCATCCTCTGTTGCACTGTGTCCTGCCAACCCTGGCCACTCTCTTCTTAACCAAGCCAGCTGAGAGACCACCAGTCACACATGAACAGCAAAGGCTGATACAGATTTGGACGGCTCTACTTGACTGATGTCAACCTAAGCTTTCCTACTTAGAATCATAGAATGTTTCAGGCTGGAAGGGACCTCTAGAGGTCATCTTGTCCAACTTCCCTACACAAGTAGGCACATCTCTACCTAGG
>VYZX01012703.1:290939-320098 GCA_013401335.1 Brachypteracias leptosomus
TTCTAAGGCCACTTTTTTTTTGGTTTGGTTTGGTTTTTTCTTTTGGTCTGAGTTACTGAAGGGATGTTTTTTTGGGTGAGGGAGACTCAAAGGATTTTAATTGTTAACCATAACCTTAAATATTACCAAGCTCAGTAAAACCTTCTAAATGGGGATTGCAGAATTGGAATAGGTTGAGGAACGTTCACCTTTGCTGATGGGAACCACTCTGGTTTGCTGAATGAACTCTGAAAAGTAACTATTTCCATGGGGCAATCTAAAAAAAAGTGTTGTTTGGGTTTTTTTTGGAGAGAGCTTGTCTAGATGCTCTTTAAGGGAGACTGGATAATAATTTAGCTACTGGGAAATGAAACCGTTAGTCATTGATAGCAATCACCTTTGGAGAGCAGACTGTGTTGCTTTGACTCAACCTCCATTCCTACTTCACCTACTCACTGTTGCAGTCCTCTGGAAGCACCTGGTAGACAGCCCAGGCCCCAGAGGTCCTGAGGAGGGGAGCAGATGGAGACTGTTTGGCATTTATGGCATAGGAGAAAAAGCAGGTGTTGTTGCAAGTCTTAGAGTGGGAAACATACCTGGAAAAACATTTTCCAAGTGTCCCAGGGATGCCAGATGTCCTGTATAAATTAATGGGAGGTTGAAGAATACCATGTGGCTGGGGAAAAATTGCTTTCTTTGGAGATTACAAAACATTTCAAGCTTCATACTTCCCCAAGCTCTTGGCACTTGCTGTCTTGCAGGAGGAAGTCCTGGGAAAAATATGCTTTAATACTGCCAAGGTAAGAGAAGATACCTGGGCAGTTGCTTTGAGATCCATGCCCAGGGACAAGCTGTGTAGTTAGCAATCCAAGTCCTCTCCTGTGCTGGCAGAATGATGGAGATTCCAGGAGCCTTAGGCTGATCCTGGCTTTCTGGTAGGAGGAATAGGAATATTTGTGATGTGTCTGTTTATGCAGCAAAACTGAAATGGCTCAGAGGAGCTGTGTCAGGTACCACAAGCTGCTCGTAAGGCATGTTGCTCAGAGAAAGCATCTTCCCAGCAAGTGTAACAGCACCATCACTCCCTTCAGGCCTAGATGAAAGCAAAACCAGGTAGGACTAAAACAATCTGCCCAATAAACAGAAGGAATCTTGTGCTGAATGTGATGGACAACCTGGGAAAGGGGGAAGCTGTAATTTCCCTGGCCCACTTTAATTTCAGACCTTTGAGAGGATTTTGCTTTGGAGACATTCACCCTCATGTTAGTGTTTGTTATCATCTCATGTACTCTTGCTTGTTGTCATTCATGGTAACTCAAGGGTGACTCCAGCGTGACCTCTGGGTGCCTGGTCACACCCCTCTGGAGATGGCCCCGCTGCTGAAGGCAGTTCTGTGGCTCTCAGGGAGCTCAGCAAACTCCTTTATAGCAACCCACTGGAGACCCAGGTGCTTTCTGTTCTTGCCTGTGTCACCAGGGATTTGAAGACATGGTTTATTTTCTCTGGTGAAATAGATTGACTTCTAAATTGTCATCCAGAATTAACCTGCCACTGATACAACAGGAGAGGGACAGAGCAGCTTTCTCTCACAGCTACATTTCCCCCCCACAGATTTTCCTCCAGAGACCTCAGTTTCTTCTCTATACCCTTCTCCCTCTCCAACTTTGCATCAGGCTGGACCAAAAGAGCAGCAGTTCCTATATGAACATTCAATTAGTCTCATATTTAAATCTTGCCACTGTGACCTAGTGAATTATGCAAGGGGCTGGATACCAGAAATCAATTGAGCTCTAATTCCCAGCCCTGGCATTGGCTTTCTCTGTGTGTTGCTGTAGGCAAGTTAGTTCAGCACGTTCTTTCTCTTTCCATTTCTTGCCTCTATAAATCGCACGTGCCGACATTAGGTGACGCAGCAACATCACAGATGTAGTGAGATGTTTGGGTAGGAATGTGAAGCGTTACAGCAGCATATCCCACTTTAACACTGTGTGCTGGGATCTTAGAACAGGGTGTTTATTTAAAAATGCATCTGTAGCAAAACATTTCCCAAACTTACAGCATGATTCAGGCTTTGTCTAACTTTTATTAAAGATAGAAGGTCTAGGGGAAAATATTTCAAAAGCCGAAAGGCAGTTTAAGATGAAGAGAAGGTTACAAGAGAGTAAAATACGCAGTAATTTTCTATCTCAAAATGCTGGTGCTAAATTATCACTCACATGCAGTCCAGCATGATGGCAATTTAGAGCCGCAGGGTTCCTTATCTCCCGTGGCTCATGCAGCAATTCCTGCAAATGTTGTCGTCAAGAGCAGACCAAATCCAGCCTGAGAGGCTGCATCAACAAGAAGGATGCTATCACATGCAGGGCCTTATCTTTTTTGTTAAACTTCTTTTTCACCTTGCATGAAATGTTTTTAAGAATGGCTTTGTAAAAAGTCAGCATCAAGCCCACAGTGCTCTTCAGCAAGGAATTTGTAATGCAAGGCAAATTTAAGTATGATAGAGGAAAAAATAAGTATTGGAACAGTTTACAGACCTTTCAGGTTTGTTTCTTAGAAACAGTAGTTGAGTACTTTGTCTTCTGTTGCTATCTCTTGCCACCAACCTGGTGCATCCCATCATGCCACACTTCTTACAAGTTAATCCATTACACATTGGAGTTATTATCCGTTAATGGATGAACACAAGTGATTTGTGGCAGAAACTTTTATTTCATTTTAAAGACAACTGGAAAAAATCTCGTTGGAATCAGTGTTTCCTGAATGATTTAAAATGTCATCCGAGACAAAGCTCTGTTCAGCTGTTCTCCAGCATGGTATTTTCATGGTGCAACATTTGTACAATGTAGGAGAGCCAAAATGTGAGCTCATGAAGGACAAAGTCTTTAAGCAGCTTAGGTGGCTGCATAAAGCATGCTGAAAAAAGTACAGGGCAAGGAGGGAAGAATAGATTAGGTAGCTTAAATATTCTTAATTTTAATTAAAGATGGGAGCACTGAAATTGTAAATGTATTTAGTTTCCCTCTAACAAAGTAACCTTGATGTGGCTTCTGGGAATCTTAAGTTCAGTGCCTGTGTTGCTGAAGCCTCTCTGTGTCACATGGGGCTTGGCTGAAATCAACAGTTTATTATTGGCTTCAACAACTTTTGGCCTCTTGGTGCTATCTTAATGCTACCTTGGCTAAGTCAAGCTGCTTGCACATCCTTTCCCTCCAGCCCTTAGTGGAAACTTCACTTTATGTGAGTGTAAAATCATTCACTTTGAGTTGATTCATTGGGTAGGATATATAATGCTCTCTTTGGTCTCCAAGTGTTTCAGCCAACTGATAAATAATCAAGAACCTTGAATGTTCCTTTACGTCTGTCTTTCTCCTCGGAGTACTTTGTTTGAGTAGAGGTAATTTATTGGTGAGTGCATTAAAAGCCAAATCACTGTAATGTCATGGACATGAATTACCACAGGACGGGCTGTCATTTGGTGGCTTCTTCAATGCCAAGCATCAGACTAATCCCAGGGCGGGGTGTGTTTGTGCTTTGTTGTTCTTGTCATTCTGCTTCTCTGCATTTTTATGTGTCCTACCTAAATACTGAGACTGAACAGTCAAAGTTTTAAACCTTCTTCCAAAATCCAAGTGCCATATCTGATGAGGGCTTTTTGTGTTGTTGTTGGGGGGAATAGCCCCTTTTTTCCTTCCCCAACTTTATAAGCTTAAATCCAAACTTTTCCACCTCGATACCTTTGTTATCATTATTTTCTGATTGCCCAGGTGAAGGCGAATGCAATGAATGTCTGTGGAGCCAGGTCCTTGAAGGATAGCTCTGCAAATTGGGATTTTCTCTTGGAAGGTCAGAGTCGTAGAGCTTCTGCCTAGGTTGGCCTCCCCTCCTTTTCCCTCCTGGCAATGACTGCATGTCAAATGATTGCACTCTTGAACCGTGAACTCCAAGGCCTGTGCTCCCACTGCTGCTTGGCAGGAAGAAGAAGTGATTTTCTGTATGGAATTAAATAGCCTCCTCTCTTCCTCTGATTTAAAAAATCATTTTAAAAGGACTTTTCCACCCCACGTCTTCTGAAGTTAGCACTACACCCTGCAAGGCTGGCAGCCTCTGAAGAGAATTAGAAAGAGACCCTTGAAGGCAGGATCTTTACAATCTTGCAAGAGACATAATTTTAATCCCATAGAATGTCTTGGCACACTGGGTGAAAACAGGCTTTGTCCCTGGGATGAAAAATGATGGGTTTAAAGCCAAATTCTGTCTTGAGGCAATTATGGAATAGGCTAAAGTGCAACAAAAAGCATGCCTAAATTGGCTGTCTTAATCCATGGTCTAATAGACTCTAAAATGCTGGGGAGAGGAGAAATCCTCCATTTGAATGTCGTCTGACTAGCTTGACTTGGCAGACGTTTGTGCAGGAACAAAGCTGGGGATGGGAGGTCTCAATGGCTCACCTCCCCAGTAGCCTTTCCTTCCTCCTGCTTGACCTTGGCCCACTGCCCTTCCTGGCATCTGTGGATGTCCAGCACCTGCTCCTACCTCCATACATCCACACAAACACCACACTCCTTGCTGCCCACTTGCCTCTAACGTGCAGCCTCTCCCTTTTACAGGCAGATTTCTTTAGGTAAGGCATCCCATCCTCCTATCTTCTCATGGTCTACAAGGTCTTATCCCTCTGTATGTACACATCTAGATGCTTCTGCCTCTATTGGTAACCTTTTACAAAGCTCTTCAATATCAACAAAAACAAAGAAAATAAAAAATATGAGACAAACCTAAACAGGAACACCCCACACCATTTAATCTCATCCTCCTTCCACAACACAGTGTATTCATATTGTTGTACAGTGATTACAACCTCTGCTTAGTTTCTGCCATGCCTCATTTATTTGGGCTGCCCAGCCCCCAGAGGAGGGATGCTGGGACCCTGACAGCCCTGTGAAAAGCAGGAGGTTTCACCCAGGGATCATGCTTTGTTTCTGAGGTGCACAGCAAAGTCTATTGCTGTCAGTTTTCATCAGAGTGGTTGGCCAAAAAATGTGGAGTTTTGCAAAGCTGACTCGGGAGAGAAACCCAGGAGGCTGTTGGCTCTGATGGTGCTGTATTTGTTTACATTTTAAATATGGACAGTCGGTTCCTAGATGCCCAGGAAGAATCAAACATAAGAAATTTCCCTGATTAAAGCTCTAAACCTTTCCCATCAGCACCCCAGCTTCATCTTGCTGGATTTCCTGTCTGTCCCTTCGGCACCCAAGAATTGGATGTTGAAGAATTTGGGCTCCATTAGCTGCCAGGCTCAGGTTTTATCCACCATCTCCCAAAACACCTGGAAAACCCCTTTGTCTGCTGTCCTTCAACCCTGACAAGACTCAAACATGCCTTAATTTCAGGTGGGGATGTGTGCTTTTGTGATGGTTGCAGGTGTCTTCTTGGACTTCAATAATGAATGCTTGCAAATCTGGGCTGTGTGAGGTGTTTGTGATCCCATAAAAAGGGGAACAGGGAGATGTTTCCCTAGAGGAGGTCTTGATTGGCATTTAGAATCACAAAATGATTTGGGTTGGAAGGGACCTTTAAAAATCATCTAGTCCAACTCCACTGCAGTCAGCTGGGACATTTGCAACTAGATCAGGTTTCTCAGAGGCAACCTGGGTAGTAGTCTCTACTTTCAGTCTATTTTTCAGCCTAAAGCCATCTCTCTGCTGCACAGGTCACTCTGTAAAGAGGAGGTGAAGTGGGGAGCATAAGCCAGAGAGAGGTACCACCAAGCATTTGATCTGATACAAGCCAATAACTTAGACTTAGTCCAAATTTTGCATGTGTGGAGGTTTTTAGGGCTGTTTTTTGTTGGTTTTGTTGTTTTGATTTTTTTTTTTTTAAAGATAAGCTCACACATAGCTCTTTGTCATTGAGATCTGTAGCAGTGACTACATAGGGGCAAACACAATTCAGAACTCTGCTGTTGTGGCTGGACCAATTTAATATGGTCTGGTACCTTGATTTAGGAGCTTGTTGTGCTTAGAAGTCACTTGACAAGCAGTGGGTTAGTTTTCCCTGTCTTTGTGCCAGATGAGGTTGTGGGTGAGGGAGAGATGTTGCACTGAGATAAGGAGAAGCTTTTAATTCATTTCATATGTGACCTAAATTCAGGCCCTGTGGCCATCATGTCAATCCCACAGTCTTGTCTGCTAGATTACTGACATAAGTAATGGTGACACGTGTATACATCCAATGTCCTTCACTGGCTTCAGGAAGGACATCTCAGAGGGGAAAAAAAAGTTACTTGGAGATTTAATGATGCTCATAATCTGTTCTGTTTCCCAAAGCCATGGACACTGGTTTATCCTAGCGTTGAGAAAGCATATGACAGTGCACATCACAAAAATATAATGTATTTATCCTACGAGGGCAGCTTATGTTGTGGGAACTCAGATGTCTTTTCTACAGCTGAGACAGCAAATGTGCAGAATCAGTGTATGACTTACAGAAAACAGTGCAAAATGCAGACATGGTTGATGTAAAGAAACTGGAAAGCCCAAGTCCTCTGTGCAGGGTCAGAGCTTTTATTGGCAGGACTCACAATCTTGCTCTTTCTCTCTTTCACTTTGGATTCCCTCCCATGCTGAGGCAGTTCTGGGAGGGGAGGTGGTGTGTCCTATCTTCTGCTCCAAAAGAGGTGTCTGAGCTTCTAGGTCACGAGAGAAAATCTGTGCAAAACATCCTCCCCTCTGCTTCGTACCTGAGGAAAGAGTGAGACTGCTCAGGGAACTTAAGCACAGAAAGACCTAATTTGCAGATCCCAACAGGCATGTACATGACATAGATGATAACTCACGCAGTCCTGCTGAGATGACAGCGTTTCTGAGTGCAGCAGCAAAACTCCAGATAGCTGGATAATTACAGTGGCAAAAATTATGTGTTTACGGCCCTTCAGGAGCCTCAGGTGATAAATGTTTTGTGGATTGCACTCCTACATTTGAGTGCTCAAGCTATGTCCAGGCCTCCTGCAGTTCCTCGTGCCTTCTGTGACACCTTGGGCATGGTATGTGAGGGCAGCTTTAGTTTTGAATTAACTTCTCCAAAGTAATCCCAGTTTTCCTGTATCCTTTTCGCAGGTTGGCCTGAGCTCAGCATGACGGGGTCTCTGTAAGCAGTGACTCAGCAGCACACCTGCCCTCAAGTACGTGGCTGAACATCTCATGCTGTGTGCTCCATCTCCAGTGCTGCTACTTCCTAAAGTTAGAAGCAAATAAAAGTCATGCTTCATGGAAAATAAGCCTTTATAATTTATGTCTCCAGCACCACCTGGTCTTCCACCCTCTCCCTAACCTCTTACTGGATAACATTTCCCATGCTGATTGTGTTAGTGTAGCATGGAGTGAAGTACAGTCAAAGGCTAATCTTTTTGTGATTGAATATTAGATTCTTCATTTCAAGAGGCTCTTACAAACAGCTTTTTGTCAGACTGATGGAACATGGCAGGGACAGAAGAGAACTTGAGGTAAAAGTACATGTCTCTTTTTCCCATCAATTTTATTCTCTTTTTCTTCATAGCTTTTACATTATGGCAAATGGTATAATTTAGGGTTGTAATTTCAAGAAAGATGCTCATGACTGAGAAGCCAGTTTGACCAAATCTTCCTCAGAAGGCAATTAATTGACTGTATTTAGGACTGACAAGACACCTGATTAGGTCACCAGTAACTCAGACTTGGAGCAGACAGAAAGGAGAAGCTTGGAGCTGCAGGACCTAAAAGGGGGTAAACACGCAATTGAATAATACAGATTCTGTGCCTCTTGTGCCATCTTTAAAAGTACATAAAATTCCATATTAAAAGCCCTGTATTGCTATTTTTTTCAGGATGAAGATTGAAGGCAAACACTGTCGCTCCTCAGGCAGAACCAATTTTTCAATCCTTACGAAGAAGGTGGTAACTTTCCAAGGGACTGGTCCTACACTCCTGTGTGAGCTATTGAAGGACCTGAAAGCCAGGTCAAGCCCCAGTACTTCCCATTGCTATCTCAAGACAACATTCTGGTCTTTCTTCATTTAACCTCTAAAAAGTCTCTCTGAATGTCTCTCCTCTCCCTGCCCCTAGAAGAAAACTAATGTAACCAGATGTTACCCACGTTTGCATGCAAGGCAATAAGGTCCAGAAGAGACCTAGTAGTTAAACTGCAATCTGACACTGAAGCAAGTAAAATATAATATGACGACACACAATATCTCCAAGCACCACCTAATTCTGAAGGTTCTTACTTTGATTATGTGTCTTCTTGAATTACTTGAAACCTCTATAGCTGCAGGTTTGCTGCTGCTCAGTCTCACCAATCATGCTTTAAGTTGAGTAAAAACATGAAAAGCTACAATTAGAAGTCCTGATTATTTTTGTTTATTGTAGGATGGAGGATTAAAGACAAAGATAAATCCTTTGTGTTATCCAGTCTGATAGCAGTTCTCAGAGCAAACCCAATGGGCAGGGACGAGATTAGGAAGTTGTGGGATCTCCCTTTCTGAACACATAGAAATGTACACCAGAGTGGTTCACATCCCTCATCCTTGAGGGCTTCAGCTCTTCCTCTGCTGTCTCCTGGAAAAGGAACTTGGTTTTGTTTGAGCTGCTGTCTAGAAAATAACATAGGATTTCCCATGTTTATGGAAATATTGAGCCAAACAGCACAACAAAGGGTCTTTGCTTTGTCACCTCACAGTTAAAATTGCTGGGGATTTGGGAGGTGAAGTGAGTGTCCAAAAAAACTGCCTTCTGTTGTTTGTGTGAAGGTTGTTTTTGTGTTTAACATAGCTTTTGACATTGACATTCAGGAGAGGAGGAGGATTCTGTTCAAAGAGCGTGAGGAGATGGAGCTGCTTCCCTGCAAACCCAGATGAGGACCCTCCAGGAGAGGTGATTTTGCAGACGTGTCCCTGTGTGCAGCATCTTTTACAAGCCTGGCCTAACATGACCTTCTCCTCTGTGTGTGTGTTTTTGGGGCGAGTTTATTTTCCATTCCCTCTCTGGAGTGCCCTGATCTCTCCCTGTCTGTTGGAGTGAAGGCAGCTTCTGGATTCACTCCCTGCAGTACAAAAGTCTCAAACCAAAACACAATGCCACCTAATTGTGAGAGCTGAAATTATTTATGGACCTGGCCTTTGGAGTCAGAGCCTCAAACTTCTTTAATTACCTTTGGGGATCTGTGCACAGGATACCATGGTGATGAGAATAATATTTGGAATTCAAGTCTTGTCTACTGTGCTTTAGCAGCTGGAATGGGCAAGCAGCTGATTATGACCATAACAGAAATCATGCCAAAAAACTACATACGCAGAGTTTGAGTTGTTGGCTTTTTAATCAGACATATAAAACTCTTGTTATCTTTCTTAAGCCCTGCTGGAAACAAAATCTGGAAGAAAAGCTCCTGTTCAATATTCAGTGCCCCTGTGCAATCTGAATCTTTACCTATAAAGCTGCCTTTCAGAAAAGGTCCTCACCAGAGGAGGAAAGACTGGAATGTAAATTATTTTCTTGATGCTGCTATCAGGGGCATTAGTATACATCCACCAAGGAACAAAAACTGAAAATGCAAATTATCCCCACTACAGATCCATACCAACATTGCTGGAATTTGGCTGAATCTGCCGTTGTTTGATTCAGACTTTATGAACTAAGAGCTCTGGGGACGACTTAGAAGTTTGAGGTGATTTGTTTCTCTAAGGAAGCCATCCAGATTCATTAGAAGACCAGGGCAATTGTCAGCACACTGCTGATGTGTACACGGCACCAGTGATACCTGGGGACAGCCATTGCTTTTCAAATGCACCTCTAAGGACCCACCAAAGCTCATGGCAGACCACAGGCTGGTACTGCAATGGTTACAAGAGGGCTGGAGGCTCCTGAAAACATCTCATAGCTGATCTGCTCTTGAAACACAGAGGGCCAGATTTCCCAAGGAGGGTGAAAGATTTCCAAAGATAGTGTTTAGAATCATAGAATCATAGAATTGTCAGGGTTGGAAGGAACCTTAAAGATCATCTAGTTCCAACCCCCCTGCCATGTACAGAGATGCCTCCCACTAGATCAGGTTACTCAGAACCCCACCCAGCCTGGCCTTAAAAATTTCCAGGGATGGGGCTTCCACCACCTCTTTGGGCAACCTGTTCCAGTGTCTCACCACCCTCATGGTGAAGAACTTCTTCCTAACGCCTTATCTGAATCTACCCACCTCTAGTTTTAACCCATTCCCCCTAGTCCTACCACTACCCGACATCCTAAAAAGTCCCTCCCCAGCTGATGAATACTGAGCTGGGCAGTAAAGGGGCTGGAAGAAGTGGCTTCTAGTCCTACATTCATCATGTTTCCAGTATGGCTTTGGACATGTTGCTTTTGCATTTGCTATTTCTTTTGCTTCCTATGGCCCTTCCCATTACTACAGTAACACCAAAGCAGTGCTGGTTTCTTTACTGCATTGAAGGTATGTGAATGGGTACATAAGACCTGATTTCCTCCGCTTAATTTTTTAGCTGGCCAGATGCAAGACAGCTTTGGTACTGGTGGTATATCATGGAATTAGTGCATAAGTCCACAAGCTAATATATCCAACTCTCAGAACTCTCCATAGGATGATGTAAGACTTGGGACCAGAGACAGTTCACATTCAGCCAGATCATAACACAAGTCTATCAGCCCCAGCCACGTGGGATTCATCTGAGCAAATAGACTGGTTGTCTAGTCTTGCTTTGGCACTGCAGGGAAATTGGCACATGAAGGCATGATTCATCTTGCCCTAAAGCTGATATCTAAAATAGGTCAGCTGAGCATGCTGTAAAAGTGCCTGTTTCTCTTCACGGTTACAAAGGATGGGAGGTTCAGTAAGACACAGATGTCTCCAGCATGGATGTTTTGAATTAGGCAAGACGAATCCTGTCTATGCTGTGTTTTTCAAAAATGCCTTGTGTGATGGATACTCAGGTCTTGGATTGGAAGTACAAGTCCAATTAAAAAGTGCAGTGTCCTCAAGAGCCCTCTGAGAAACGTATTTGTGCTGAGCTTGTCTGACCCAGAGCCTGGACACATCTTTTCCTAAAGTTTAGTGGCTACAAGTTGCCAGATGCTTCAGTGTTTGCTTCTCTCTCTCACTTTTGTTTATGGACTGAATTAAAAGATTTAATGGATATTTTCGGAGCTTACTCCCGTAACTTTAAAATTATTTGGATTGGATAGCATACACATTTCCCCTTCTTCATGAAGAGCTGTAGGACTTGTAACAATGAAAATATGACTCTGCCCCAAATTGCTATTTTCTTGCTTTTATTTTTTCCTATGTCTTATGTCAGTACATAACATTGTGGTTGTGCCACAGCTAAGAGGAGAAGATTTTTTGAGTAGTTTGGTACATCCTGAACTTGATTTCTAATAAATTTTCACTAACAGCTATTAAAAGACTCTAACAAGCCAGGCTTTTCTGTCTCTTTCTCTTTCCTACATATGAAAAAAATAAATCTGAACAGTGACATAAGTGAGTCTTATATACTCTTCCATTAGTATTTCTAGACTTGTCAGTCTGGCAAACATCATAGAGTGGGATTAAAAGCTTTCTCCTTCTCTCTCAATCAGAGATTTCATTTGCTTCCGTGTTTTACAGTAAATATAATCAGTTCTGCAGGAGATGGTTTTGTTCTCTGAGGTGGTGTCTTCCTAGCCAAGGGAGTTCTCATTAGCAGCCTGGATAGGAACTCAGTTGACACAGAGCCTCTGAAGCAGAGAGACTTTGCAGCCATAGGCATTGATTGGGGCTGGAAATTGATGGGCACCTGGAAATGTGTCTCCCCAGCAGGAAACCCAAGGACCTCTACTCCTTATTTGCTGGTTGGGGTTTAGGGACTCAAATGAGAGTCAGATTCAACCACCCTCCAGGTGAGAGCAGGATGATGCCATAAATCGGTTGTGTGGTTGCAAAGCCAAGGGCAGACCACGCAGATCAACCTTAACTCCCTTTTTGTCCCAAACATGAGATCTCTGGGAAGCTCCTTCAACCAGGCATGGTTCACAGCTAGGGATCAGGAACTTCTTCATCATTTGCTCTGGAATTGGCCCCAGTTTGGTGGTAAGAGGAGGTGGTGGAGCAGGGCAAGTCTTGGCTGTGGGATGGAGAGGACCATGCTTGGTGGGGGCTTTGACTGAGGGCCCACCAGTGAGGATTGGGAATAGTTTGGCACACTCTAGAGGGGAGAAATAAAGGTTTTTTCTTTATCAATGAAGAATTCTGGTGCTTAGATATCTCTAAGTTTAGGCAGCAGCAGAGCAGGGAATTTTAAATATTGCATTCTATGCATTTAAGCACCCGAATTCCACTTGCACCTCCTTTGATTTGTCATTGTCCTTTTTTTCACCCTGACTTGCAGGCTCTGTGCCTCAATTTCCAACACATAAACACAATACAAAATACAATAAAAAGAAATTGGAAACACTTTGGTTAAGCCTTGGTGACAGCTGATATATAAACGCAAAGACTTATTCTGTTTCTCAGTGCAGAGCAACCCTTAGTGCTTCTCTGTTTATAACTTTTGCATGGTCAGACCCACAGATATGCAAATACTTCAGTGCTTTTACTTATTCCTGTTTCCCAATTCTATATATGAATTTGAGAGAGATGTCAAGTTTGGTGCCATGTAAGTCCTTTTTCAGTCCTTCATTAAACAAAAAACAATCCTGCTCCTAGGTTCTACAAGTGGTTTTCCCTCTGTATCTTTCCCAACATGTTTAATCACTTTATGAGGACAAATTGTAAATTTTTTTTACCTACTGACTGCAAAAGTCAACCTAAGAGTTGATATTTCTATTCTTTCCTGTTGCCATCACTAATAAATATTCTGTGGTGGGCCTAAGCTGACAGTTGTGATGATGAGACGAGGTGGAACAGAAATACTTGGTCTTCTGTGGTTGCACTGACAGCTGGTGTAGACTGGCACGACTCCCTTGGAGATTTGGCCCCTAGTCCTAAATTTGTACAGGGAATCCATCTGCGAAGGCAGAAGCCATTTTGCAGCCTCCATTTACCCTCAGCCTGACAGGTTTTAGTAGCTGATATCAGGGACCTGTAAGAAGGCAGGGGAAGATCTGTTTTCAAGGGTTTGCAGCGACAGGACAAGGGGAAATGGTTTTAAGCTAGAAAAGGGGTAGATTTAGGTTAGACATTAAGAAAAAGTTCTTTAATGTGAGGGTGGTTGATCACTGGAACAGGTTGCCCAGAGAGGTGATAGAGGCCCCATCCCTGGAGACATTCAAGGTCAGGTTTGATGGGGCTCTGAGCAACCTGACCTAGGTAGAGATGTCCCTGCTTATTGTAGAGAGATTGGACTAGATGACCTTTAGAGATCCCTACCAACCCAACACGTTCTACGATCAGGGTGCTCTTGCATCCTACTAGGTATTGAAGAAGCTCATAATTAAGAGCAACCTTGCTGCATAAAACTCTTGATTTAAGTGGAAACCAGAGAAAATGGGCAGCAGAGGATGCGATGCATGCAAACCCAAACTGGTTTCCAAAGCAGGTGAGGTTTTTAGGGTTCCGCTGCTGATTTTCAAAGGAGAAAAATTAGTAGTTAAGTCTTCTGAAAAGCAAGGAAAGGCTGCTGAGCCAGCCTGGCAGTGGTGATGGCAATGAGCATCCCACCCAGCGAGGCCTGCAAGCTGCTGCACGGCCCCACACCAGCCAAGAGCAGAGCAAGCCAAGGCTCCAGCCCCGCAGCCAAGCAGCCATCCAGCTGCCGCTTCTAGGGAGGGGAGAACAGGCCCGGCAGCTTCGCCCAGCTTGGCACTGGAACCCTCCAGCCTGGCCAACCCTGCCCCTCGAGTGCACGTGGCGGTCGGCAGCGCTCCTGAAGCGGGTAGATAAAGAGGTTGTACAGGGACCACTTTCCACACAGCAATTAACAGGGAGAGACGGTGCCGAGCGCGTATTTCAGCGGCGTGTACAGGAGGTGCCAATATGTTCTGCTGCTCCCCAGTTGTGTTCTGGAGGTGCCAGCAGGGCTGTTACACTGAAGGGTCTGTTCAGTTGGCATTTCCACTGTAAACCTAATTTTTGAAAGGGGTTATAATTCGGCCGTTTTTAATTAACGAGGGGATTAAACTTGGCAGGCGGCTACTCAAGGGCTGTGTGTTGCTGGTTTAATTTTTTGGGTTTTTTTTTAATCCAATCTGTTAGGCTCATCTCAAATCATACTCTTTGTTTCCGCTTGCTGGGGTTGGCTTTAAATATCTCCAAGCATATATGTGTGCCTGTATCTATGTATAAGAGAAATGAGCTTTATCGAGGGGAAGAACTGCATCGGAGAAGGTGAGCAGGTTGCTGAAAGATCCTACATTACATTCCCAAGGCCACTGTAAATCATCCCAACTATCTGCTGAAACAGGCTATGCAGAAGCAGTTGCAAATTTTTTGCTGAATCTCAGAGCAGAACTTTATCCACTTGGGACATGCAGAAAGTTTTTTCCAGACTTAGATGTCTTTCTTATACACAATATCTCGATAAATAAATATTAGTAGCTCACAGCTTCAAAAACAACCAGACAGCTTGCTAGAAAGTCACTATTAGAATATATAAAACCATGTAAATAACATAGGACTGGAAATAGTTATCATAGACTATATCATTCCAAACCCCCAAAGTTATAGGGCTATAAACCTCTCAGTATTCCTTATGCAATCTTCCCTTATACAAGTTTCCATTTTTTTGTCTCTGCACCATGTTTAAAAGCACGCTTTCAAAAGAGCACGTACAATTTGTAGCAGGTATTTACACTGACTTACAGAATTATAGTGCTGGAAGGAATGAAAGAGTACCAGCTATGCCAGTAGCACTCTTGAGAGCTGCTTTTTTCTTGTCTTGTTTTAAAAATCTGTTTAAAACCTGCTGCTAATGATGTAGAGTCCACCTTGTCAGAAAAATGCATCCCAGTTCTCTACTCTCCCAACCTCTGAAAAGTTTTTCCTCATATCTAAACTAAATCTCCCTCTTCATTACTTAAACCTGTGAATTGTCCTTTATGTCCTGGACATGGAAAACAGATTGTCCCTTACCTTTCAGCAGCGTGCTTTTCATGTGCTGGAAGGCTGTTATCTTGTCTCTTGGTAGTTCTTGCTCCTTTTTTCCAACTTTCCTCTAAAAATTTGTCTATCTTTTAAAAAATGTCTCTTACCTCTTTCTAACTGGTCCAGCACTCCTGGGAGTGCTGGAGATTTTGGGTGGTGTTTCAGCAGAGTCCTTGCTGTGCTGCCCCTTCAAGGTCAGCAATATTGCACCTCTCAGGCCCTCTGCTCTTTCATGGATGTTTTCTTAACCATCATCTACAGATGACCACAATACATGGAGTATGCAACTGGGACTCAGCAGGAAGAATGACAGCATCTCTGTTTTTGTGCAAGTGTTTCATAACCCTGTTGGCAAACACCCAACTGGGAGGGTCAAATGGTTGTATTTGAACTCTTGAGCTGGTGGGTCCTCCAGTGGTGAGCAAAGGGACCAGAGTGAAGTGTAAATCCCTCAGGCTCTATATGCAAATTACACAACAGAGGCATGCTTTGGTCTCACCAAAAGTCACATCCTGGATCAGCAAGTCTACAGCTTTGTCTCAGCTTTGGCCACGGTCTCTGGACAGCTTCGGGAGTCCCTGAGCTGGTTTGGTAATCACTATGAACTATTTCCATCAGGCTCTGATGTCTGTCAGTTTGCTGGCCAGTGGCCATCCCAGCTGATGTCTGTCTTCATCCTATGGTTGCTGTCCCCTCTTTGGGAATGGGCAAAATGGAAATCTGTAATACAAAGCAGGTGGATAACAAAGAATGAGTTGTCCTTTAGTTCTAGCGCTCAGGGTGGGATTCAGCCTGAAGTGACACCTTGACACCTCCATTAGATCTCCATGTGTATGCTTAAGTCTTTAATTATTTTCAGTGGAGAAGAAGTAAATTTAGAGAGCACTTTTTTTTCCCCCATTTTTCTATTTTTTTTTTCCCCAGCCTGAGGTGTATCTACAAAAATGGTTTGATTTTCTGGTTGCCCTGGGCCATCTGAACTGGTATAAGTTCATTCCTCAGCTTTCAACCATCTTGTTCTCCCTCAGTGTGCAGCCCTGAGGGTAGTTTGCTCCAGGGACATCTTCTCACCTCTTCTCTTGACTCTGCCAAGGCTGGTCCTCTCTGCCCTCATATCCCTCTCTACCCCACCCTGAGGTAGGCATCACGTATTTTCAACAAACTGGGATAGGGTTAAATTCAGATCTTTCTATTTCTGGCCAAAGGAAGAGGGACTGATATCAGATACCTGAGATCTGTCACCAACCATGATGGAAAAAGTGGAACCTATCTTATCTATTCTTGTTGTTATTGTCACTATTATTATTATTATACTAAGAACCCACTGAGGCCCTCTTATTATGTTGTTAAAGTCAACGTTTTCCCTGTGCACAGCATTCTCCAACCTGGTGTAGATAAAGAGTTTTTTGATAAAGATATGCTGATAATGTTGCTAATTAGTTTCTCATCTTTAAAAATATGGCTGCAGGCAACTGAAGCGATCTCTTTGTTGCAGGACATTGTAGGCTGAAATGTATAGATGCTTGATTTCCTCTGCAGGGATCTCACAATATGCTAATTTGTCCTTGCAGCAGGGTTCTTTTTTTTTTCATATCTTTCCCATTCTATTTTGCAAATCCATTATGTCAAAATATGATCAGTCATATGTGCACAAGATGCAGGTCTGTGTGTGTGTATGTTATATTTTAAAAAATTAATCCACAGATATGTGTATATGCATATATTTATATACACCCCCCAATATATTTACATTATTTTATACTGTTTAATGAAATGAAATGTTTAATGAAATTAAATGGGTTTTTTTATATATTTATCTATAATATGTGCGTACACATACTCATGAAATTTGACATCTGTTTAGGAACTCAGCATGTGAATGGGTAATTGAACTCATAGGGTTTAGCTTTTCTAGGGAACATTTTACTCTCATTTCACTTAAAATATATAGTTTATAGTCTCTATTCAACGCATACAGTTTGCAAGCTTAAGTTATATGCTTGCCTATGCATTTTCCTAACACTGCCATCTCAACTCTTATTATAATTTGCTTTCAATAGCTATCATCTGTCATTTTAAAGAGTTTCCTAGTAATGTAGTTAGTTCACATGAAATATGATGTTTGCTCTAAATTTGGCTATGATGTTGCGTTGCTGTTAATATTTTCATAAGCTTGACACCCACAAGCTAAGAAGATAGGTGGTAAGTTTATATTTTATACTTGCCTTTGAGACACCTCCCCCCTAATTAAAAACCAAAACATCACATAGAAATTTTTCAACACATTCACTGGACTTTCTATGTTCACGTCCAGCAAAATTTCACTGAGGTAAAGGAGAAAGCCTGATTTTTTTACCACTTTAGATTAAAAAAAATTGCAGTTTTCCTGTGCTTGAGAATTAAAACCATTCCTTATCCAATGAAAGCCATCAGCTGAAACACTACCTTCTTTATTCTCTGGTCCTGATGGGACCTCATGGGGATGAGCTGGAGCATCTTGTGCCCTCTCCCACCAGCACTGCCTTCTGCATGGAGCACAAAGAAGCACCAAAGGACATTTTTCTCCCTTGTCAAGCTTCCTTAAAGGGGAAAAAAGCAGGGAGGAAAGGACATTTCCTTGAGTTTGGAGGAGAACCTTAGTGAATTATTGTCCAATATCAGCTTTTCCCTCTCTCCTTCTCCAGGTGCTGGAGCCAAGTACCAAGAGAGGCTCATGGTGTTGCATCTTTGCACAGCTGAGAAATGGGAATGTCTTGTCCCGAGCATCACTTTGTGGCTTGCAGAGCTGCCAGGAGGTGGGAGGTAAATATCCCAAACACAGAGTTTTGTGGCAAAAGTCCCAATCATGGAGCTTTGTGGCAAAAATTTTATTCCTCTTGAAATGACTTAATTGGGTGATTTCCTTCTCCATCTCTTTGAATTTTGAAAATTGTACTTCAAAAAAAGTAGTTTCTGGTGGTTGAAAACCTGTTTTTAAGAACATTTTTGAGCACATTTTGGAAAAGCAACTGTGACATCTTTCATTAAAAGCAACCCCAAAAAGTATTTGGCATTTTTTTAAAAAATCCTTTTGTTTCAAGTTTTCTTTCTCTGTGCTGCTCTTGCCTCGGTTACTCTCCTGAAGAGCCAGCTGTGTCAGAAGGAAAAGGTTTGCATAGCTTTTCCTACTTGTTATCCAAACCCCTTATAAAACGGTTGTGAATCACACTGAAAAAGATTCTCAGCTTTCAGTAATGGGGCCAAACCAAACAATAATTCTAGATGATATTCTTTCTAGGTCTGTCCTGAGCAAGAACAAACAAGCTTTCCTAACTAGACCAGTTCAGTCCCCACTCAAAAATAGTTTAATGTCACACGGAAGCTTTTTTATTATCCCAATGGTATTGCTTCTATTTGGAGTCTTAAAATTTCATGTGACAGTGGAAAATTAGGAAATCTCAGAAAAGGACACATTAAACTCTGGTGAGCTTTGGGGGAGCATCTTTTACTGCTCTTATTTTTTTTTTTAACTTTTTTCTGATTCCAAACTCTTCATTGGAGTCTGCTCAAAACAGCAAAGTGTTGTTTTGCCTCTTGCTGCTCTTTTCAGGGAGCAAACTGTTTGTGGGCTTGTGCTAGGGAAGGTGGGAGGGTGTGCAGACAGGGATTTGGGTCTGGGGGGGTCATTTCTGTGGGGCCAATGTGAGGTCAGCAAAGGTTGGCTGTGACCTACAGCAATTTCCAGTTCATCTGTCACAGATGTAGAGGGTTGGTGGTGACATTTTTCACCTGTCAGGAAACATGCTACCCCAAATGTCACAGGTCTTTATTTATTTATTTATTTACTTATTTATTTGCTGACTGTTCCTTGCTTGCTGTTGTAATGACTGGGGATAATGAAGGTCTTGTGCTGTGCACACCTCCCCTCTGACCCAGGATGAGCCATGAAGGCCATGTGGATTCCGTGCACATATTGGTCGCACCAAGCTAACTCAGGTTGGTTGTGCCAAAGGCGAGCTCAAGGAACTCCAGGCAACCTTCTGGGGACCACCACAGGCCTATCCCAGGCTACATGGGCAAGAGCTGCCCTTAGCTTTTCCTTCTGTTTCTTCTCTTAGCAGGAACAGAGAAAACAGATCTTCTATCTGTGCTTTGGCTCTCACTCTTTCTGCGCTCAATGAAAATGGTGGTTACTTTTAATAACCATTCAGCTAAAATAACCTGTCTTCACAGGGAGTTGCTTTTCCCCAGAGCCTGAGCCTCCCTGGATGCATGGGAGCTGCAGGAACATGTCCCTTATTGAGTGATATGTTTATATCGACAGCTTGTTAGTGGTGTGACGAGTGGTACCACAGTTGCATGGTGGAGAAAACCATGGGAGCACATGGGGCTGCAGGAGCACTGGGTTGGCTTTGGTCTGGGGATGGGACATGACTATTTGTGTGCAGGATAAACTGCACAGGCTGTGAAAGACTAGAGATGGGAAAGATGAACTTAGAAAGGGACAGCTTAAATGATAAATGATGAGACTGCCTGTGGCAAAGGCAAAAAGGGATTCTGGGTGAAAAGGCAATTATTTGATCAAGGGGAAGGGGAATAAATACCAGGGGGAATGACAGACTGGTGCTCTGGATTTTCCTCCCTCTGCCTGGTGGGACTGTGGCCACCCTACCTGTCAGCTACTGTTTCATATCAACTCCCCTGCCGCCTTTGCTGTCTAATTGCTCCCACCTTTATTTCACCCAGTGGGTCCTTCTCTTTTGATCAACTGGTTGGTTGTCCATTCTTCAGATCAATTTCTCCATCAGTTCCAACCCGTAAGCCTTCTTATTGGCACATTTGTTATTTCAGTCTCCTCTGTTCTCCTGAGATGTTTCACTGGCCCTGGTTGGCCCTGGATTGCCAAATCCTGACTCGACTCTCACCAGACAACAACATTTAATGTCTTTACTAACTAATCATGCCCCATCCTGATCTTCTCTATGGTTGAGGATGGGTGGACAAGCACTGAAGGCCACCCTGGCTCCTCACAAACACAAGGAAGCTGTCTGGACCAGGGCAGGGACATGCTGGTTGGCTTTCACACCATGTGAATGTAGAACTGTACAGGTGAAACCTATTCCAACTGTTCATCCTGACTCCTCATTTTCACTCATACAGCTCCAAGGAGAAAACACCACCTCCTAGCCTCCATCAGTCAGGATGGCCTCTCCTCTGAGACTCCTAAGGATCAGTCTTTGCACCTGAAATTCAATTCAATATAAAAGCCTTAGACATCTAAAACCACAATTAGACTTTAAATAAGTAACCCTCCTCCCTCCAGTCTCACTGAGCTGGGGGCTGAACTCACCTCTCTGCCAGAACAGAGGACATGGACATCTTCTCAATGGTGGGAATTCTGCTGCAAATCATGACAAACCTCTTTTAACAATCATCACTTGCATTTTTGCCAGGCATGAACCCACCACAGGGAGCCCAGCAGTCCTGGACCTTGGGCAGAAGGTAGCTGTGTCCCTCACCATGGGGCTGTTTCCCATGCTGGGCTGGGTGCCCCAGTTTGTCTGCACACCCTCCTGGGCTCAGCTGAAGGGGGAGACAGGAACGTTGTTTTTGTCTTGTGTTGAGGAGTCTCTTTCATCTCTGATTAGTTCACTTTTACAGGAGATTTTGTACATGAGGCTTCGTCAGAGGATAAAAATCGATGCCTCTCGCGCGTCTTCCACACATGCGCTCGACAGCTGACAGCTTCATCCTGGATGATGTGGCAGGGAGCCTGGCTGGTGCAGAGGAACTCTTCCCAGGGACAGGGGCCACCTTGGGCACTCTACAGCCACCATGAACAGCTCAGGGTCTTTTGTGCATAGAGGAGGTCACGTCCCAGCAAACAACTATTGCTTGTTGACTGTGCAGAGAAGGTATTTTTTGCATATCTACTTCATAGCTAGAGAAAGGGCAGGAGATGTTTTTATCACTTAAGAGTGATGTGGTCTTGTAGAGCCTCGGGTTTGGTGGGTAGGTAAATATTGCTTCCTCATGGGCCCTGAGTAGGACATTCAGAGATCCTAGAAATCCTGGCCAAAGGGCTCAAGCTTTGATGTGCGGTTATGTTAAGAGGGCTCTTAGCATATTTAAAACTGATCCTGCCATGCACACTTTTCACAGATAAGAGGTGTTTTCCCTGGGCGATGAGTCCATGGGCTGGTTGGGTGTTGCCTGGGTCACTAAAGGTGTCTCTGCACAATCATTTTCAGGCAGCACGAGTTCTGTCATGCTGGCCGAAAGCTGCCTAGCAAAGGGTGTCTTTAATCTGTGCCACATTAACCATGGCCACAGGGCTTTGTTTTTCTCAGAGCATGAATGACATGATAGCAGGGCAGTGAGGCTGGTTGTATCTGTGAGGCTGAGGGAGAAACAAGTCCTCCAGCTCCAGGATTTGCATGCTAGCTTTTATGTCTTTAAAGAAAGCAGGCTTTATTTGCCAGGAAACTCACCTGAGTTAACTCTTGGGTGAGGTAATGAAAGCCAAACACATTAAGTACAAATCATTTGCTCATTTATTTTCATTCTAAGCCTGAGCCAATTGTAATCATAAAAAAAAGAATGAAACAACAGGAATTAAAGCCCTACCTTCGTGTCTGGCCATGAAAGGTAATGCAGCTCAACCTGCACAAGTGAAAGCATGGAAATATCATCAGAAGGTGGGATTCAATAAAAGAGAAACCTGGGTGGGATTTGGGAGCCCTGGGTTAATTGCTGACCTTTGTCTTCTCTTTCCACTCTTTGCCTGACTCATCTCTTTGCACTCCAGGTTCTCTGGGACTTGGGATATCTCTTCCCATTCATCTGCAAGATATCTCAGGTGTTCTGAGCTTTGTGCTGTTAGTGTTATAAGCTGCATTTCTACTGCACTGAAAACTCTGCAAGTCCAAAAGTATTTTCTGAAATTGATCAAATCTAAAATCAAATGGTGACATTTCCCAATAAATAGCCTCCTAAAATATTTAATTTTAGCTTAGTGAAAACATTTTGCTTTGAACCATCCCTAACTGAAAGAGGTCAGTCCTTTTAATTTTATTATTTTTTGAATTTCACACAAAAATAGTTTCCAAATTAGGGAAATTGCTTTTGTTGAATGACAACAATAACTTTCTACCATTTTTGTTGCATTATGGTTGTGAAACAGCTGCCTCTAAGCTGCTTTTCACCATGGATGCAGATGGCTGGATGGCAGTTGCGTTCTCATCCTACAAGTAGCTGAATTTCAGTAGTGGAGTGAGAGATCCCCAGAAGCCATTAAAGTCAACGTTCATCATCAGTTACTTTATTCTAGTGGTTTAGAGAGTACAATTTTCATTTCTTGAAGAAGAAACTGCTGTAATCCTGTGTCTCCTCTATCATATGAGAGTGTACTGGAGCTTCCATTAATCACTATAAGTTGCAGAGAGATCATAGGCAGAAAAGCACTTGAAAGAGCAAAACACTCTAAAGATTACAAACTTACTCAAGAAAAACTCAAAATCACTGTAAAAACCATCTTCAGAATTGCAAGTTATGTTATGCTGCTTTTGGCTGGTACCTCATGGATGAAAAAGAAGTGAAGATTCAGGTTCTATTGGCTCACTGTATTTGCTTGATTGCTCTCTCTTAGCTCAAGTCAGTATCGTCCAAGATATACCATCAAGAAAACATCAAATGTTGCATTCTGGTCAAAAACAACCAAATCCAAAAATCACATCCAAATTTCCATTTTCAGCTCTGGGCAGCAGTACTGCAAAATGCCATGGTGAGGGGAGTTTGAAAATCCCTGCTGGTGCTCTGTTTTCTGGCTGGAAAAGGAATTTTAGAAGTTTCATTTCCATATTGAAAAGAAGGGATGAGGGAAAAATATCTGAGCTTGCCTAAACTGCCTAAGAATCCTTACTTGGGATTATTTCTCCTTCAGCATGGACTTTCTAGTTCCAGAATGGCAATAGGTGGTAGGGTAAAAGATCATGAAATCATAGAATGCTTTGGGTTGGAAGGGACTTTTAAAGGTCATCTAATTCAACCCCCCTGCAGTGGTCAGCAATAAGATAATGGGAAACAGCATTTTAGAAACTATACTCTTTATAATCCTCGTAACGAGATCATTTATGCTTCAGTGTCCCTGGGAAAGGGACACGTCATACCTGTTATTTATCTTCCTGACCAGGACACTGAACTTTTAATTACAGGAGGCATTTTCAGATTGTCTCAGAGAAAACAGGAGGCCTTTGGCAGCATGGGAATTCCTGATCTGAGTGAACTTTTTTCTAGAAGAAGACTGAGGATAATATCTGAATGGTCAATGCCTCCTTTCAAGACTTCATGACCCAGTTTCAGTATCTGCAAAATCCCAATGGGAGCAGGTGGGTTTTATTGCTTTATTTATTTTTTATTGCTTTTGTTTAATTTTATTTTAATTGCTTACCCCTTGCTTATGGGCTGAGCTTCGCTTGAATGTGCTGCTTGCCTGAAGAATCTGCTAAATGGGTTTGTGCAAAAAACCCCTTTGGATGCAGCTCCCGCGGTGTTGCCGAGCGCCAGGCACCAAGCACAAAGTGCAACATTTATGCTGTGTCATCAACTTCCCCTGTTGCTGGGTGTTATTGCTTCTCCATGGCTGGATGCTTCTATCTTTTAAAGCAGAACAATCAGGAATAAAGAATGTCAAATGAGAAGTGAACTATGAAGGACAAATATTTCCATTTCTGCACAAATAACCTGTCCTTGTTAGCCTTGCATGATGGTCCATGTGAAAAAAAGAACGAAAGAAAAAAGCCATTATCCAAGTACCTGGATGAGCAAAACACCAATTGCATGTTTATTTATGAAACATAAAGGCAATTCCTGGCCTGCAAGCCCAGAGAGGATCGTTGTCTTATCTAATTTGCTCTCCCCTGTAGGAAGCCCATTGTTTCCACCCTGTTTCCTCTTTGAGGTTTTGTCAGGTTTCAACTTCCCGTCATGACTGGTTCAACCATGCAAACGAATTTCTGCTACTCTGCATGACATGCCAGTTAATACAGAGCACACTGGCAGGTCGGAAGAACTTGAAAGATGATGTTTGTGCCAGGGTGTAAGCCTGAGCACAGGCTTTGTGTGATCAGCTTGGTGGAGCTGGCCTGGCCTGTGAAGATGGAAGCCTTTTCAAAGACTGCAGGTTGGTCACCACTGATCACCAGGAAAGTTAAAAGTCTTTGCCTCCGTGCTTTGGAGTGACTGATGTCAGTTCAGTACAGGAGATAAAAAGACCTGTCTGTAGCTCTGACTAATTAAGAATTTACTGCCTACATCTTATACACCAAGTGCCAATGGCGGTGAGCACAATATGTGGTTAGTTTATGACATTGGTTTTCCTTGTCAAGTATCACTAGCCAAAAATAAGCTTAAAAAAAGAAAATAGAGAGAGAAGCAATGATGCTGGCAATAATTAAATAACACTGACCTGGGGTAGCTATGCAAGACTGTCTCTGCTGAACCGAGTTTGGGTGTTTATTATTTGTAAATGAAAGTACTTCTGACTCTGGGAATCCTTTGTAAAGAGACCTACTGCTTTTATTTTTGTCACCGAAAGAATAATATGGATACACTTGGAACAACTGGGCTAAAACATTGTTTTACCTGGCTCCCAGGCACAGAATGATGGGGGATTGCACTAGATGATCTTTCAAGGTCCCTTCCAATCCCTAACGTTCTGTGATTCTGTGATGATGCTTCTGAAAGCTGCGCCACAGACTCACATTTGAATAAGGCTATTGTCTGGAAACAGAACAAACTGATTTCTGGTTCCTATATTTATTAGCTAATTGTATGAAACTGGTTTTCATGGTTTTATTCACTCTGCGTTAACAGAGTGCTCATATTTCTGTCCCTCAGGCCACATCCTGCCTTACTGCTTTCACCTCTTCAAGGAAAGAAGTATGAGTAAAACCTACTTCTGCTTTGAAAATAGTGGACATAGACAGGGCACGTTCTTACCTGGGTAAGTCTGGATGCTTTTTCTATGTTGTTATGTTTTCTGACCAGGGAAGACCGTGCAATTTTTACTGCCATCAGCCCCAGTGTACTAGCAGAACTCAGGTACTGGAGTCTTTTCTATCTTCTGCATCATCTGAAAGAATTGATCATTAATTTCTAATTGTAGGACACATAGTGTGATCCCGTCACCGTCAGACTGTGCTTCTGCTTACCCATGTGTAACCTCCAGGAGACACTTTATTACTCTTGATGGATGAGCCTGGAAGAGCTCATCTTGACTTTCAGATTGTAAGCTGCATTTACAGCCCTGGAAGATGAGAATTTGGAGAAGAAACATTTTGCTAGTAAACAGAGCAAATGAACATGCAATAAACCTCTGAGACACAGTAATCCCAGAAACCCATGACACTATTAATAATGGGTCCTTTTCAAAGTGAAACTACACTTCATGCCCCAAAGCCTCCAGAATTATGTTTGGGTAAGCTGCAGACATCACATTCCTTGGAGGGCAATAGCTTGTATCTTCCATTTCTCTGATGCTGCTTATTTTTTTCCCTTTATCAGAGATGGATATGGTTCCCTTAAGAATCCTCACTTAAGTCCCTTCAATCTTTTTCCACTTTACACTTATTGATCTTTTGGGCAGAATGGACATTCTGGTTAGTGGAAAATTTTTGGGTTTTGCAGTTAGTTTTTATTCCCCTGAAGGATGAAAGGAGGAATGCTGACCTCTCGATAGAGAGGGTGTGGGTGTCTTTACATGGAAATGTGTATGTTCCACTTCCTTCCTATAGCAGCTTTATACGTGGTGGGGAACAGAGGCACTTAGCTGTCTGGAACAGAAAACCCAACACCCATGGGGGTTCCACATTTGAGCCTGAGTGAAGATCTGAGCCAGCAAGATATCACTTATCTGGGCTTATTGTCTCTGTTATGATTCCTCATCTTCCCAACTTGAGAGAATTTCCTGAAATAAAAGTTTTAATCAGACATCTTTGTGTGTTGCTGTTTGTGGCTGTAGGCGATGACTCCACACTCTTGGAGAGATTGTCCTTGGATAGGGCCCTATGTAGGTTTCCTCCACAACTTGTTAAGTCAAACCAAGAACTTCAAAAGTACGTAGAGACCCTCTGCCTCCTTAAACATATAATTTGGGTTTCAGTTAAAAAAATGACCTCTGACTACTTAAATGTTCACCAGTGGCTGTGATTAAAGCTCATGGTATCCAAAACTCAGAAGAAAGCTTGCAGGTCTACCCTGAGAAGTTCAGCTTCTTTTCCTGTCCCCCCTGAACATCTTGAGACCAGTCAGAAGATGTGCAGCCAATGTAAAAGATTTTTCTTCCATCACAGATGAAACTCTGCCCAAGTCTTTGTGGATGGAGACCTGATGTAACATATGTGTGCTCAGGTTCCTGGCTTCAATGGTCAATGCAGCGTCTTGAGCTGAGTCTATGACATCCATGGTAAGTGCTCTAATCCCATTGGGGAGCTGCCTATCTGCAAGGAGTTTTCTCATACCCAGTCTGAGCTTAAGAAACAAATTCTAACTCAACCCTCACGGCTCAGATTCATAAAGCACAAGAGATGCCTCCTCCTGAGGGAAGGATATTCTGGGTTGCACCCAGTGGTTGCATTGCCCTTCCTTGGGAATTCCAGCACCAAGGAATTCATCCCCATGTTTGGTACTGCAATGCCCACGTTCCAGTGGGACCTACTGCTGCTGCTGAGTCACCTGCCCAGAGTTTATAATGTCCCTGGTGCTGGGACATCAGGCCACTGCTGCAGTTGTTGATTTAGCAGTTTTCTGTGCTTTGAGAGACTGTATTTCTGAAAATTGGCCTTCCTGCTTTACAAGTGTTATTGATTATAATATGAGTTGTATTGCAGCTGGAGCTGTAATAGACTCATAAGGGATTTGTTTTTTACCTTTTATTTTTATATTTTTTTTAACCAGACTTGGGGGTTAAGTGGATACTACATTATGCCACTATTATAGCTTCAATATTATTAATTTTCTTTAACTGGGACTGTTTATTATGCATGCGTTGAAGCACAAATGTGGAACAAATGAATCTGATATCAAATTAATGCTGCGATCAGGTTTCCCCCCCTTCCCTCTTTAGTTGCCATAACAATGTGTGATCTTGAAGCAACAATAAAATTAGAATTGCATTAAAGGTGTTTACATCATGTACACTCTGTATCCCATTATTATTTTTCACTGTAATAAAAGCATTGAGTGTTTGCTTTGAAAGAGAACATCATTACAGCTCTGGCCTTGCCACATCTCACGTTGCTTTTTGCAGCCAAAAGTTGTTTGTTTTGAGAAAAGGGAAGGATATTCTGGGCTGGATCTTTCGGAGAAGGGTTGATTTTGTTGGTGTTTTTTTTAAGATAATGTTTGTCTTTTACTGGTAGGATGCAATTTTTGGGTGTGCTACCTTTGAATCCCTGAACTTCAATGAAATGCATCTTGGATTTTAGATAGGTTGCAGATCTCCACCTCTACTGTTATAGAATCATAGAATGTTTTAGTCTGGAAGGGACCTCTAGATGTCATCTGATTCAACCTCCCTACACAAGTAGGGACATCTCTACCTAGGTCAGACTGCTCAGAGCCCCATCAAGCCTGACCTTGAATGACTCCAGGAATGGGGCCTCCACCACCTCTCTGGGCAGCCCATCCCACTGATCTATCACCCTCATATTAAAGAACTTTTTTCTAATATCCAATCTAAATCTCTCCTTTCCTAGCTTAAAACCATTACTCCTGGTCCTATCGTTAAGAACCCTTTTGAATAGACCTTCCCCCACCTTTACGTAGGTCCCTTTCAGATACTGGAAGGTCACTATAAGGTTCCCCTGGAGCCTTCTCTTCTCCAGGCTGAACAGCCCTAACTCTCTCAGCCTGGCTTCATACGAGAGATGCTCCATTCCCCTGATCATTTTGGTGTCCCTCCTCTGGACACGCTCCAACATGTCCACATCTTTCTTGTGCTGGGGCTGTTGTGGAAAGTACACGCATCTTCTAGCTATTACCCTTACTGACAAAAACCAAACTAAAGCAACGTGTGTGCAAGGAGGAGATTCCATGGGTGTGTACTCGTGCCGGCGCATGGGTGCGTTGTGTGCGTACAAACCCATGTATATGATGTAATTAACTCCCCCTCCCCATGACTGCACAAGCTTCTGCCCCTGGGGACAGGATGAAAGAAAGAAACCATGACAGATGTTAGTCATATTGCCTAGTGCATGTCTTGAAAGTGCTCTGGTAATTGAGCAATGGAAAAACATTTATGGAAAAAAGAGGCTGTTATCTCAGTATCTCGCCTGTGCCGGGCATCGCGGAGCCCCGCTCCTGCTGCTCCTATCCAGTCTGGCACATCACTCCTCGCTGTGACATCTTTCTGGGGAGCCTTTGTAGATAATTCTTGTGATAAAGCTCCCTTCAGAAAAATGGGAGTTTTTCATTTTTAAATATGTAACATGATCAACTTATGCTGAGGCTGGACTTGAATAGAAATGCCATGGGAAGATTTTCCTTCTCCATCCGCTAAGCCTGCTGTTCTCAGATGCAAACCTTCCTTTGATTTTTCTTTTCCTTTTTTTTTTTTNGTGATCTTGAAGCAACAATAAAATTAGAATTGCATTAAAGGTGTTTACATCATGTACACTCTGTATCCCATTATTATTTTTCACTGTAATAAAAGCATTGAGTGTTTGCTTTGAAAGAGAACATCATTACAGCTCTGGCCTTGCCACATCTCACGTTGCTTTTTGCAGCCAAAAGTTGTTTGTTTTGAGAAAAGGGAAGGATATTCTGGGCTGGATCTTTCGGAGAAGGGTTGATTTTGTTGGTGTTTTTTTTAAGATAATGTTTGTCTTTTACTGGTAGGATGCAATTTTTGGGTGTGCTACCTTTGAATCCCTGAACTTCAATGAAATGCATCTTGGATTTTAGATAGGTTGCAGATCTCCACCTCTACTGTTATAGAATCATAGAATGTTTTAGTCTGGAAGGGACCTCTAGATGTCATCTGATTCAACCTCCCTACACAAGTAGGGACATCTCTACCTAGGTCAGACTGCTCAGAGCCCCATCAAGCCTGA
>VYZX01012703.1:320341-399162 GCA_013401335.1 Brachypteracias leptosomus
TTCTCCACCCCCTAAGCCTGGTTTTCTCAGATGCAAACCTTCCTTTGATTTTTCTTTTCCTTTTTTTTTTTTTCTTTTTGCAAGTTTAGCCTCTGTTAGGAGCACAGGATCCATCTATTTATGAACATAGTGTGTGATTTTTTTCCCTGATTAATCTGAATGTAAGAAGTCCAGCAACAAGTTAATTCTAAAGCCTTTCCTGGTGGTGCTAATGCATCTTTGAATTCTTTATTTCAGATTCCGTACGACACAGAGGAGAATTGCAACACTGGGCACAGGGATTTTCCGGGTGGGATAAAAGAAAATAAAATGCCATGTAGGCTGAGTGAGGAATGTAGTTAGTTGTCATAAATCTCTGGAGACAAGAACTCTCCAGAGCTGGGTTCATCTAGTGATCCCCTCACTGACTCCAGCCCTAAAGATCAAAGAGCAGTGGATTAAGTAGCATGTATTTGGCAGTGACGTGCTGCTGGGGATTAGCTAGGTAGGAATCACCTAAATAAAAGATCACAGCACCATAGTACACTTTTGACTCGAAGGGACCTTGGGAGGTCTTAGTCCAACTTGCTGCTCAGGGCTCGGCCAGCTTCAGCGTCAGATTAGGTTGCTCAAGACCATGCCTAGTTGAATTTTGAATGTCTCCAAGGATGGGGATCCTACCTCCTCTCAGGACCTCTGTTCCAGTGCTTAACTCCTTTCATGGTGAACTTTCCCTTCCTTGTATCTAATTGGAACTGCCCTTTCAGCAAATTCTTGTGCTCATCCTGTCCATGTAGCTTTTTGTCCTCTTTTTGTATGCTCCTGAGAAACATCTGGCTACATCTTTTTTAGGTTGTTGAAGATAGTTATAAATTCTCACAGCCCCGTCCTCTTCCCCTGAAGCTGTCTCTTCTCCAGGATGAACACACTGACTTTCACAGTATCACCACATACATCATAGGCTCTGACTCCCTCATCACCTTGGACTATAAGCAAACTAGATGAGCACTCTCTTGGTGGTCCAAAACTGGCCCCAGTGCTCTAGATGTAGTCTCGCAAGTACCAAACAAAAACGTATAATCAATTCTCTTGACCTGCTTATGGAGCAAAGGAGATGCTCTGGGATACTGCTGATACTGCAGCACCCTCTGAAGCTGCCGCCAACTGTCATTGCCAGGGACCTGTATAAATGATGCCCTTAGACCTGTTCTCAGTGTATAAAATTCACATTGGTCCAGGAAAAAAAATCACTAGTTTTCTCAAAAGAGGCCTAAAGACTAAGTGATGCTGGGTGGTGGCTTTTACTCTTCATTGTGGCCTGTCAGGATGAAGGCTAAGGTTTTTCCAGGGCAGTTGGAAGTCTTCAGCCACCAGTGACACTTCTTGGTCTGCCATGGTTATGATCACTGCTCTGTGCTACAAGCACACTAGTTGGCTGCAGGGGCTGCTTCTGGATTAAGTCAGCTAAGTCACTTGGCTTTTGGGCACAGCTGCCATAATATCTCAGTGTAGGTTCTGGAAATAGGACCAGACCAGTTCTCCAACATGTTCCTACCAGACTTTGCACCCTCAGACATCTCCTCATCCCTTTATCTGGGACATTGAAACACTCTCAGCATCATGCTGTAGAGATAAAACAGGAACAGCTTGTGAAATATGAAAGGGGGGGGGGCTTGCCCTGCTCATATACGAGGAGTCTTTGCTGTGGCCAGTGATGTGGTAGTAGGCAGAGAGTTACTTCTAAGTCTTGTTTTGTGCTAATGTAGCTGCTAAAATGTCTTTGCACATATAGTCCATAAGCATTTCTTGTGATTGGTACTGGTGACTAGGAAGAGCCTAGAGGAGCTAGGAAAAGGAGAGAGGAGAGCAGAAGATGTCTTATGCTCTCTCTTGATCTGTAACCCGATAAGGGATGTACTCATGCTGTGTAGCACAATGGAGATATCTTCATGTTAGCTCCAAGATTACACGGTGTAACCCTATGAGTATAGCTTTGTGCCCAAGGAAAATCTTATCAGCTTTACTTTGGAAGATGGAGATCCTTGCAGATACACCTATAGTGTCTTCAAGACCTGAAACTTCATCTTTGCATGGTGGATCCAAGTCCTTGGAGGTAATGTGGTGGGTTACCACATCATCTTCCAGTGCAGGGCAGTGACATGCATGACTATGGCACTTCTAAGCTTACATTTTAAAGTAAATGCTTTACACCACAAGCAATTGTGGTTTGGAGAAATCAAACAAAAACCAAACTGAGAACCTGATTATCTTGTTCTTCTGATGACCCAAATCACAGGGTTTGCTGCAACACTTTCACATGCTCACTTGTGCTTTTCTTTGGTTGACTTAGTGCTCCACAGAGCAGCTCTGAGGGTACTCCAGTGATTTATAACATGCTTTCTAGTTGAGGGCATGTATTTATCATGTTACAACAAATGAATGATTAATAGTTGCCATAGTGATAATGAGAACTTGAAGCCTTTGAGCACTACAGAGTCAAATGCAAGCTTTGGCACATCTTGCTGCAAAGCAATCATGGTGGGCTCTTAAAAATAGAGGCTCGGGAACCAGCATCACTAAATAACACTTTAACACCCTATGGAGCAAACATTAAAAAATAATCATATGCTTACTTAGAAATGTGAAAAAAACAGATGGGAAAGACTCACTTCAGGTTTTTCACTGTAGAAGACGTTTAAATATTTTAATTTTTTTTGTTATTGTTGTTAATGCAATTGAAAGATGCTTCTTTTTACTGCTAACCTTCCTGTTCTTTCCCCTGGTACAACTTTGCTTATTAAAATATATGGACAAAATCTTGGCTTTCCAAGGTCCTACCAATGCTTCTCTTTAATCCAAGCCATGTAGTCATTTCTCTTCAACTCTGCTTACCAGCCACCAATAAGAAGTCTTTGCAGAGATGCACAGATTTGCCCACAGTTATTTCTTGATATTCCGTGAGGGAAAATCTCACTCAGACATCTGTGGGACACTGGGGGCATATAGGTTGTTGCTGAAGCTTACAGCTGTTTGCTCAAGACCAGGTTGGCCGCAAGTCTCTCTGCATTCAACAGCCTGTGTGGCATAATGCAGTGGTCAGAGAGGGCTTGTTAGTGATGGGAGACCTGGACCCAACACCTGGCAAAGTTAACTTGGGTAATTTGTCTGGACAGTCTCAAATCATTCCTCAAAAACTGGCAGTGTTCAGGAAAAGCTTTGACTTGTGTATCCTCCACTGGTTTCAGTTTGCTGCAACATTTAGCCTGGAAATGAAAACTCAGCAAAAGTATAAATAAAATGTTGAGGGTCAGCTTGGCAACGTCCTCCTCTTCTACCTGATGCCTCCCAAGATCTCATTTATAAATGAGACTCTCATAACCCACAGGGAAAAGTTGAGAGCAAACTTGGTGACCATTAACTACTACAAGAATTAATTAAATGAGAGGGGAGGAATCTGAAACCACTGAGGCTTCGTTTTGCTTACTGGTATGCTGAGAAATTCCAGCTGAGGATTTGGAAGATGAGTTGACTGATTTATCCAGGAGATCAGATAAAAAGCAAGGCAAGAGATAGTCTTGCCAAAATAAAG
The DNA here is from genome assembly GCA_013401335.1 of Brachypteracias leptosomus. Taxonomy (NCBI): domain Eukaryota; kingdom Metazoa; phylum Chordata; class Aves; order Coraciiformes; family Brachypteraciidae; genus Brachypteracias; species Brachypteracias leptosomus. The sequence goes on from VYZX01012703.1 coordinate 323,910, forward strand.
AACATGCACAATATTTTTTGGCATCAATGTAAATATCCTCTGAGAGGAACAAAAAGTGATGAGAAACCTCCTCCTTGTGTTACTTCTGCATTCCCCACCCCCCTCCTTGAGGCTTTTCTTGGGAACAGCTCTGAGGCATTAGGGTCCTGTACTGTAAAATTATTTTCCTTGCTTCCTCGCTTCCTCAGCCCATGTTTGTAGGTATCTGAACTCACTGTCAGCTCTTTGGAGCACTGAAGGTTTGAAGACACAATCTCTACCCAAGGATACCAGGCAGTCCTCATCTCAACAGCAGTAAATTAAAGACAAGATAATAACATGCATTTCCAGGAGTCCCATGCAGTATGATAGTTGAGAGAAAACAAAGATAAATCACTTTGGTGTTACCAGAAAGTAACTACTGCTCTGCAAGTCAGTGTAGATTGGAGGTTCAGTGCTGGCAGGTATCTTCTGTCAGCTCACACAGTCATCAGGCACCCTAAAATCTTTAAGATCTGTGAGTCCCTATCACCAGGAGTTGCCTACATGTGCCTCTGCTTGGCCAAATATCTGGTGGTTGCACCAGTGACAGCACATGGCTTGGTCACTATGAAATCACAAGACTCGTGTACAGGAGACACCATCCACGGGCTACGTGTGCTGGATGCAAAGCAGAGGTGGATCAGGCATGTTGATTTTGCTGCATGAGATGCTCTGCCATTCTAATTAGGTCAAGAGGAACGTGATGCTTCAGCAGCTTCAGGGGCTTGGGGTAACTAATTAATTTATCACTAGAGTGGGAATTGCTCTAGAGAGAGTGTTGTAACCCATAGATCTATTTTAAGTGTTGGGATAAAGAGCGCCCTGATGGAGTTTGCTGACGACACAAAAATAAGTGGGGTAGTTGACACTCCAGAAGGGAGAGCCACCCTCCAGGAGGATCTGGACAGGCTAGAGGAGTGGGCTAGCAGGAACCTTATGATGTTCTACAGGGACAAGTGTAAGGTCTTGCACCTGGGAATACATAACCCAGGAATGCAGCTCAGACTTGGCTTGAGAGCAGCCCTATGGAGAGGGACCTGGGGGTCTTGGTGGACAGGGGGCTCACCATGAGTGAGCAGTGGCTGCAGCAGCAAAGAGCCAGCAGGATGCTGGGTTGTATCAACAGGGGCATCACCAGCAGAGATAAAGAAGTCATTGTCCCACTTTACTCTGCACTGGTCAGGCCACACCTTGGGTACTGTGTTCAGTTTTGGTCCCCCCTATACAAAAAAGATGCAGACAGGCTGGAGAGGGTCCAGAGAAGAGCCACGAGGATGATCAGGGGACTGGAAGACCTGTCGTATGAAGAAAGGCTGAGAAAACTGGGATTGTTCAGCCTTGAGAAGGGAAGGCTTAGGGGAGACCTTGTCACCTTGTACCAGCACATAAAGGGTGGCTACCAAGAAGGTGGAGACTCCCTTTTTACAAGGAGTCACATGGAAAAAACAAGGGGGGATGCTTGCAAGTTGCTCTTGGGGAGATTCCGATTGGAGTCCAGAAGAAAATTCTTTACAATGAGAACAATTAAACATTGGGATAGTCTCCCAAGGGAAGTGGTGGATTCCCTTACATTAGACAGTTTTAAGACTCAGCTTGACAGGGTGCTGAGCCACCTCATTTAAATGTATTTTTCTATCTTGAAAGGTTGGACTAGATGATGCTTGAGGTCCCTTCCAACCTGGCATTCTATGATTCAAGTGTTGAACACAGCTAATGAAGCTACTAAAAGGTAGCAAAATTTTAACCATTTCATTAAACCAGCTAAGTTGCAATGCCCTGAGACAGGCTGGAATGGATGTTTGTAGTACTAAAATGTCAAACTATTGTACGTGACAAAATTGTCCACTAAAAATGGGCTTCACCCAAGCCAACATTTGGTCACTCACAGTTTCCTTGGGTTGCCCACAGCATGCAGCCTGGCCTGGCTGAAGGTACTTTGCAGACAGAATGGGCTTTGTGAGTCCTCACAAAAGTATCAGGTTTGTGTGCTGTGTCTGAGCTATAAAATTTTCCAAAAAAATAGGCAAAATGATAACTTCAGTGAGAAGGTTTCTGAACAAGTTTTCGTTCAATTAGCGCAACTTGATTTATTGCTAGGTGAGCCTTCAGACAGCCTGTAATTACAGACCCACAACTGCAAAGTAGGAAGATTATGAAGGTTAAACATATCAAGTCTTTGCATGAGAAGGAAGTGATCAATGAGGAAAAAAAAGTAGAGTTAATGAGAGATAAAGGAATTCAAGAGTGTGGCAGATAGGTTCGTGCTAGGACACTCTGTAATGAAAGGAGACAGCACAGCAAATGAAAGCAGAAAACCTTGATATTGCTCAGGGTACTATTAGGAATCTTAGATGTAGTCTTCACAAATACCTCTCATTTTAAGGGCTGTTGTGCTTTCTTTTCAGTCTCAAATATACCCGCTGTGCTAATGCAGTGTCCTCTCACATTCACTGTTGAAAATTAACAAGGAGATATATACATATATAAAAAAATCTTAAAACAGGTTATAAAAAGAATAGTTTGTACTGAAGGGAAGTTGCCTACTGCATTTTAAGTTTGCAGCATGAATAAATCTCTTTGTGCTCTTGTTTCAGTGCTGTCTCACACGGTGTCCCATCATTGTGCCTGGAAGGGAGAGACAAATCCAGTCTTTCTGGCTAGCTAACCTTGTCCCAGAAGGATTACTCTTAAAGATCATTTTCTGCTCTTCACAATCTGAAATCCCATGGGAGGAGAAGCTTCCCGTGCTGCCCCAGAGGCAGGCTTGCCCTCTATTACATTTCACTTTAAGGAAATATTTTCCTGATCTTCAGCCTTTATGTCTCACTTGCTTAATTCCTTCCCACTGCACCTAGTTAGATTCCCTTGTACAGTCCTAAATAATTAATCACCTCCTTCATTCATTTCAAATACTTATTGAATACAGAGCAGAGAACAAGAATTACTCATAGGAAGAACAGGAATGGGAGCTGGATGAGAGAGGACTGGTTGAGAGACGAGGAACGGGAAAAGAACAATGCTCCAAGCATAAAATCCACGCTGCTGGTAAGACTGAAAGGGATACAGGAGCACTGCAGTGCCCCGTGGCTGATTCATGCTGCTTACTTTTGCATATTAATTTGGGAAGGCAAAACACGGTTCCTCATGGGGTCTTGAAGTGCTCTGCTCAGAAGAAGGCATCTTTTGATGCCTGTCAGTCTGAAACGGCAGCACTGTGCAGGCAGTTCCCCAGGCATGGCTGGGCAACTGAACGTAAAACGGGAACGGTGGTGAGTGCACCATGAACATAAGCCCTGCAGCCATTTAGATGCCCTGCGAGCCTTTGGCATGTGGAAGCTGCTCAGGGGAAGACAGTTCTGCATATATACAGAAGCAGGACTCAAGAGAGCTTCCAGCACTGATAGTAATACTGCTCACAAGCTTGTATTCCCAAGGACACGGGTGAATTTTGCTGCACAAAACCCATTTTGAAGAGTTGTGGGGGGTTTGGTTGGTTGATTTGTTGGGTTTGCGGTTTGTTTTTTTTTTCCTGTGTATTTTCTTTCCTTGGACCTTGAAACCTGAAGATCACAAATTTCTTGGCAAGCCCAGAAGTGCATTCCTAGCGCACAAGGGTTCCTTACCAGCAGAAGGCATGGCCCAGTGCACCATGTCCAGCTGCCATGAGCTGAGCACCCAACCAGGATGCTAAAGCCAGGTCTCTGCACCAGGATCCCTTTCTCACTCTCTTTCAGTGGAGAATGAGTATTTTCTTCAGAAATATGATAGGTCTGAACCACATCTGGTGATACCTCTCTAGCTTTCCCAACATATGTACAGGGGTGCTCAAACAACCAAGAACCTTGGTTAACTGAGACCAAGGGCTGGCCACACAAAAGCTCTTACGTCTAAGTAGGCAATTTGGCACCAGTCTCTTGAGTTGAACTCCACAGTTATTGAGACTATAAGTAGGACACTTTTCTGTACTTTGCCAAGGAAAAGAAGGTAGTCAGCAAGCAGGGAGATGGTCAACTGTTAATAGAAAACAGTAAGGCTAAATGAGCTGAAGAAAATGAGGCTGGAGAAGAAGGGGCACTGTGAACAACTTCTATTAAGCCTGTTTGCCCTCCATGCAAAGCTACAACCCAGCTGGTTGGTGGTATTTCCATGAGTTGTGTACTTTTTATTTATTCACACCTGGGAACGTGACCTCTCATTCAGGAGCTCTGTTCCACTGAGACTAAATTTATGGCTGGCATCTGCTCCTGCACCAGGCCCAGGGAGGTGATTTATGGCAAAGAAAGTGCATTCTGACCCAGTGACAAGCTATTCTGCCGAGATGTTGAAGATATAAACAGTCAGGCTGTGGCATAAGCATGGGTACAATGTCAGTAGCTGTGGAAATGTTTACACCTCCCAGTCCACTCCACAGCCCCATCGCTGTTGTTTAGAAGTTGGATGCAGCCATAACTCTTTTGTGAGGTAGCAGTAACACTAAAGAGAGGCACATGGGCTGGGAGGGGACAGTGTTCAGGTTTTCTTTTTATTGAGAAACATATTTTGGCACAAATCAGAGCTGTCTAGTAAGCAAGCATACCCAGGCATGAAGATAGTGCTTGGAAGGAGACAGAGGAGTGGGGCATCTCATGTGGCAATTTGTGGTAGCACTTGACTGTGTAAGGCCTATAAACATGGCCATGGGATTCACTGGCTTGGTAGATGGTGTTTGCAAAGAAATAAATAATTGGATGTATCCCTGCCTATTCAACCTCATCTTGGATTGTATGGCCATGGTTTGAGACAGAAACCTGGGATGTGTCAGGGCAGGAGAAAGAACCCTTCATGATCCCTTCCTCTCCCTGCAAGTATGATGGTCAAGGTCTGCCTTTCTAGTCAGCTTGTTCTCAATTCCTGAGTGATAGTGGTATTGTTTTCCTTTACTCTACCCACAAGATTGCTGGAAACCTGAGGTCTACTGAGAGTGTGGGGACAAAGGTGAGCTTCAAACAGAGCTGGGATAAAGACAGGAGAGTAGAACGCTCTAAACCTTGTGCCACAAGTTGTGCTTATGTCTGTGGAAAGGAAGACCACCTTTGGTTGCTGGTAGCAGACTGACACCCAGTTAACAAGGGAGAAGTGGGTGGATGGATTCCTGTCACCTGCAAACACAAAGATCTTGGCCATCCTGGGAGTGCCACAGCCATAGCTTTGGCTTGGTCACTACTGTGGCCTTACATAAACACTAGTAGCTGTTGGGACCAGTGAAAATATTGCCCAAGAGTGTGCCTCACGGCATCTTGGTGAGCAGAAATCCCAGTCCTGCCTCCCAGAGTTAGTTACAATGTACCTGCTAGAGAAGAACCTCCAGCAGCTCCTGGAGTTTCCTTCTTTTTTAACTTATTCTCATTTTGGCATGAAAGTGAGGGGAGAGAGGAGTCAGTGAGATACCATGATGTGCTGTCTATCTCCTCAGCCTTCACTTGCATTAGGTTCAGACACCTGTAGAAGGACAAGTGCAAACCAAGGCAAGTGGAAGTACAAAATCCATATTGCACACTGCTTCATATCGCATCCTGTCAAGTTTGAAGATGATAGCAAATTGATGGGGGTGGGGGTGGGTTACCAAGTGCAGGGCTGCCATTCAGAGTAATCTTGACAGGTTGGAGGAATGTGTCAGAAGGAACTTTGTGGAAATCAAAAGACCAAATGCAGAGACCTGCACCTGGGAAAGAAGAGATGCTTGCAATTATAAAGGCTGGGGATGGATGGGGGGAGGAGATTTGCTGGAAAGGACCTGGGGTATCCTGGTACAAGGTGACCACAAGCCAGCAGTGTGCCCTGGCAGCAAAGCAAGCCAACATCCTAGGCTGCATGAAGAGCAGCAGTGCTAGGACAATGAGGGAAGGGATTATCACACACTCCCAAAGACAGGTGTTACACCACATCTAAATACTGCATTCAGTTTTTCATTCCTCCAACAGAAAAGTAATGGACAAACTGGAGGGAGTTCAGTGGAGAGCCACCAGCATGGTCGGACTGGCTGGAGTGGAGCACTCACCTACCAGAAGAAGCTGAGAGACCTGGGCTTGTTCAGCCTGGAGCAGAGACAGTTTTGGAGGCACCTACCAGCAGCACCCTCCCCTGATAACCACGAGGAACTTATCAAGAAGTTTTAGCAGGGCTTTTTGCAGTGGCACATGGCAGGGTGTGAGAGGCAAGAGACATAAGCTGAAACAAGAGAGGTTCAGGCTGGATATCACAAAAAAACCTCTTCACCATGAGGACAGTCAAGTGGTGCAACAAATTGCTCAGAGAAGTTGTGAAAGTTCCTGCTATTTATTTTATTATTCTTTTGAGCAGGAGTATTCTTTTGGGGCAGGGGGAGGTGCCCCACTGTGTGGCATGGTTACACCAGGATCAGACACCAAGGCTGGCATGGCACAAATTATGTGATGTTTTGGCCACCTACACAAGAAGAGTAAGGGATTGTTTCCTGGGGATTCTCAGCACCAAAAGCTGAATAGGATGAAAATAATGTCAGAGGTGCTCTTTAGGTCACGTAAGTACAAGTCCTCAGGGGTCTGGTCTTTTTGTCACAGGGATATTCTGCATACATCTATCCCCTACAAAGGAGTCCTGCTGAAGTTGGTGTTTTCTCAGCACAATTCCAAATTAGGTCCTGCGGCACATCACCTGGGGCTTATTTGTCAACAATAGGATTCACTGAATTTCACCTTCAACCATCTACAAATTAGACCCCTAGAGCTCAATTTTTTATATAAATGCAGGCATTAATGCTATTTTAGTTGTCCTGGAGTATCCAATGTGGCCCAGGTTTAGGAAAGTGATTAAAGGCCTTGAAGTGGGATTCAGCTCATGGACTCATCCTTCTAACTTGGGGATCCTTAGCTGGGTATCTGCATGCATCAGACTCCTATGCAATTTAGAGCCCTTGAAATGGCCTAGGATAATCATGTTGGAGGTAACAGCAGTTCTATTCATCTTGCATCGTGTCTGCAGAGCCTTCATGGATGTTTCAGAGACTCTAGGACATCCCAAACAACACTAGACATTTACAAATTGAGCCATACTTGCCTACATCATGGCAAGCAGAGTAACTCTGGTGACCAGTTTACTGTTGCCCAACATGAGACTAAGACTCTTGGTGCACCTGGGCCTCTAAGTTGGCTAAACTAGTCATCCAGGGCTTAGCTGAATTGCCTAAACCGAGGTGCCCAGTGACATCTGAGATACCTAGAGTAGTCTGAAACACTCACATAGGGCTGGCAGGTGTGACAAAGGACCTAAAGGAGACCTGTGCCCTTCTGTTGCAGTTGTTGGTGCTAGTAGTTAAGCAAGGTATCCTTGTGGACTGGGGGCAATACTTGGTGTCTCTACTAAGAAACTGAATTCTGCTCCTGTTCTCCTCTTACTGCCAATGGAAAGACAGTAACACCTCCAGACAGCTCCTTCACACCCTGGTCTTAGGGATACTGCTTCCAGTGGGAATAGTTGTCTCCAGGATGCATGTATGTTACCCTGACTAGCAGAGATGTCTAGAGGGTTAAGCAGCAGAATGTGATTGCTTTGAGGAGTGCTGGGCTAAGGGTGAGTTTCCCGAGCAGATACATTGATAGCTCAGCACCTTATGGTCTATGCCCAAGAGACATGATCAGGGACTTATATGGTACCACTGTGGCCTGAAGGAGCACCTGTGCCTATGCTGTCTTATAGAACTGCACATCATCTTCTTCCACTACTGCTGCTGATTAGCCATTTTATTTACATTTTTGCTTCTGCTTACACATTTTATGTGTACTAACACAGTGTCAGGTCAGTTTGACTAACTCGGGGTTCTGATTTCCAAATGATTTGTCTTGTCCAATAGGTCCTGTGCCTCCAGGTATCCCCTGCCTCCTAGATGATAGAGACTCTTCTCTACTGTCTGCTTCAGAGCCACAGGGTTTAACTCATGTGTCTCAGTGAGGAGTGACTGTATTTATCCAGAGTAAGATGACTGAATGAAAAATGTATTTGACTTTCCTCCGTGCTTCCTCTTAACTTAAAAATAAACATGCATTACCCCATGGCTCCCCACTACATTGTCAACTCTACTTGGGTGAGAAGAGCAGGGTGAATGCAGAAATTTCTCAAAGTATGTTTATTTTAGCATTGAACTTAGGCTTACGGAGGTGGGAAAACTGCTAGTCATGCTGCAGAAAAAGAGGAAATGTCATAAATTCTCTTCTTTCATATACCTATGTGCCAGGAGAGGGATAAAAAACAGTTTCAGGTCCAACTCTGTATCAGTCCCCTTAGCTACCATTGTTATTAAAGACAATATTTCCAAGCAGGTAGCCCCAGGTACTTTGGGCTGAGAATGGGACAAAGAGCTCTGATTTATTGATAGGAACCTTTAGAACTCCTTAAGCACACGAGCAGCACCCCAGGCAATGGGGAATGTGCTGTTCTCATCCTCATGTTCTAACAGACAAGCAGGGTGACCCAGCTCATGGTAGGCTAGTTTGACATTACTTTGGCAAAATAATGGAGATACTGATACGAGTATAAAAGGGTAGAAGACATTAAAGAAGAGGTAAACAATTAATGCCAATCAACATGGGTTTTAGGGAGGAAAGGTTGTCAAACTCGGTTTCATTCTTTGATGTGATTGCAGGTTTTGGCTGATAAAAGTAATTGCAAAGATGGAATATATTCTGACTTTTGTATGTTTGACAGTGCAGCAGATCCTGATTAAAAAAATTAGCATTCTACCCTATCAATACAAGGCACATGAAATGGATTAAGAACAGACTGACATGTCAACAAAGCAGCTGTCAAAGGAGAATCACTGTCGGAGGGTATTTTTTTAGAGGTGTTCTGTGGGGATCAGTAATAGGTCTGAATGCTATTGAATATTCTCACTAATGACTTGGAAGTAAATATTAAAATTGCTGATAAGATTGGAAAAATAATGAGAAGGACTAGGAGTTATACAAAAGTACTCTTGGTGCAGTTGTAAGCAAGCTTTCAAGCTTAAGAACAGGCAAGTACACCACACGTGTTGGAACCTGGAGCACAACATGTCTGAGAGAGAATAAGGCATACTAAAGAAGCACCCAAAATAATTCTGCCCGTGTGGTGTTTTGTGGGTTTTGTGTGTTATTCTTTGCAAGGACTGATGTAATCTCTGTGTAATCCACAGGAGTGATAAAATTTTTAATTTCTGCATGTTGTATCACTAGACTGGATGTTGAGATAATTCATCTGGCTCTGGTACCCCAAATTTAGAAAGGCTGTCATAAAAAAGAAAAGAAAAGAAAAAAAAGTTTGCAGAACTACAGCACACAAATTATTCAGGATCTAGAATCCCACAGTTGTATATAGATCCTTCCAGAGCATGATATATTTCTTTTATGAAAAAAAGGGATGAAAAGCAACTCAAGACCCACTTATGAGTGCCTTTGGGGGGGAAATGGTAGATACAAAAGGGCTCTTTAACGTAGTTGAACCGAGAAGAGCCAGAACCAACAGAGAAAACATCTGCAGAAGCTCGGGCAGGGATTCAGCAGATGATGCACCTCTGGGAAGCAGTGGACTTTCACCCCAGCTCCCAGAGGCTTTGGATCAAGACTAAAACCTTTTGGTTGTGCATTTGTCGATCAAGCACGGGGTGAGGAGGAAACTATGTTGTCCTACATGTGGAAGGTGAGACTTGGTGATTTACTGGTTCCCTCTAACTCTCTACTTGAAGGCATGGAGTCGTGAAGCCTACAGTTCAGGGAGCTGATAAACCCAGCTTCTTTCTCACAGGAGTTTCATCTCTGGCCATCCTTCTGCCTCTTTCCAAAATCCCTCCCTCCAACACCCCTCTGGTCTTCACCCTGTGGCACCACGTGACGTGAGTGAAATTTTTCAAGCCATCAGGTGGAGGGACATGAGATAATGTTGAAAATTCTGTCTGGTATGTTCTCAGGCAGTTTTTTTCAGAAGAAAAAATGACAGCAAAACTTTGTACTAAAAGTTAGCCCATTTTCCAACCAACACTGTCTCCTTTTGCTGAGAACTCAACAATTTATGCACGTCCTGAGAGTGAGATGTCCCTAGAGCCACCCGGGAGACAGGGACATCACTCCCTGAAGTACCGTCTTCAGGAAACAAGTCTCTAAGATTCAGATGCTTCTTTGTTTATGAAATAAAGTCCACCAGACCTATCACCAATTGTTTATGCTAAAGAGCACACTCCCATTAATGTTAATGGTGCTTTGGAGCATAAATCCTTGCTAATTGATATAGGAATGTATCCCAGAAGAGTTTACTTTACTGCTGATTTAGCTGATAGATATAAATGTGTGAGAGGGAAATATTTGCATTCATGTAAAACAATTAGGTTATCAACAGGGGCGAATGATTCAGAAAATGATTGCAACTTTCCAGCTCCCTTTAATGGAAAAAAAGAAAGTCTGCTAATGAGGAAAATCAGAGGGAATACAAATATGAGCTAATTGTTGCTATTACTTAATATTTGTGTTACATCAGCAGCCCCTGAAAACCAGGGCTGGGTCTCCACCTGAGCTCTGTGCAGATGTGGGATGGGCAGGACCATCCTGCTGCCCACCAAGGTCAATCATCTCTGTGGCTTCTCTGGTGGAGCAATATTTTGGGATTATGAGTGTAACAAACCTGGCCACTGGATGTGGAGATAATAATGATTGCTAAATACATATGAATAGAGGAGAATGATACAAGCAGCAGATAGATTTCCACAATTTAATTTTTTTTTTTTTTTCAGATAATATAATGGCATATGAAAAGTGAGGCAGTAATGCAGTTCAAAAGAAAAAGGAAAGCAACCCCCACCACTCTCCTGGATCTTTTTGCCAAAGTCTGACATTATTTAAAGTTTGCTAAATACAAAAAGAACGGGCAATTCCATAAAAATCTAATTGTTCCAAACCTACAATTTTGTGGCAAATGTACAGCCATTGAAGGAATAAATTTCTTAGTGTACTCCACAGTTTTAGTTATTTGATTCCCATTGAATTCATGGGTTTTAATGTGAAAATGTTTTCCTAGGAGAAGGCTCAGATACAGGAAACATACAGTAAGCCACACATCTTCTGCAAAAAGATGCTTTGACCTCCAGTGTTGAATCTGTGATTTTTGAGCATACAGCATTTCATTTTTTATTTTTTTTAATTCTAATCCTACCATCTTGAATCAGGAGGAAAAAAAGTCACATACCAAAAAGAAGTATAATATTATTTGTGGAAGAAATATAGCATTGTTTCATTACATTTTCTGATTCACTTATTTTTAGCTATTTCTTAGTTTTAGTGCAAAAGCAAGCACATTTGCTTTTGCAAATATAGAAAAAAAGATAGAAAATTCTGCATTTTAGTATCTTTTTCTGTGAGTCATTGAATGGTAAGACTTTTTCTCCCCACACACTTCAATAAGCCTGATTTTCAAGGCCTCCATTACTGATAAAATATCAATCAAATTATATAACATTTGTCTGGGCATGGTTAAAGACCACGTACCCAGTAAGATTTCATATAACAAAAAGCGCCCAACCCTAGAAACATGGTTTGTTTGGTTTTTGTTTCATTTAATGCTCATAAAATTTTACAGACAACAGAATCCTTTCTTAAGCTTTATTTAAGAAATCGAATACTATTATAGTTCAATATATATAAGACACATCCAGTATTGTGTTCCTGATAGCAAGTGCATAGATTTTGTTAAGATATCATTTTTATATTTTAAATTTTTTTTTTTTATTATTTGTTACTCAGTAGCACGTTTCATGATCACACGAAGGGATATTCCCAGTGATTTTGCTAAGAGCATGAGAGAAAAAACAGAACACAGCAAAGTAGTGAAACTACAACAGAGATGAGGAACAAAAACAATCAGGCAAACTATCAGTACAGTCGATTCCTGATAAGTGAATAATCTGATTGCTTGGTCACAATGCTTTATTCACTTATCAGGAATGATTCACACTACATTTTGTTAAACTGTTTTCCTTAGCCTAATACCTAAGAGTCACACTGGGCAAAGGCACACACACTCTGGCAGGCTATTCTTTAATCAGCAAGTCTTGTGACAGTTTGGTAATTTCCCATGGCGATGCACATATAGCTAACAAAGAGACATTTTGCTAACACTGCAAGGTGCCTTACATAATTGAAATTAAAAGCATGCATTTAAGCAGGACAAACTGTTCAGCTGCATTGCTTTAAGGAACTCATTTTTCCCCATTGTTGAAATAAAAATTAAAAAAAAAAAAAATAGAAAGAAAACCCTGTATCTTTCAGCCCTGAGTATTTAAAAGAAACCCAACTGCAGTGTACGTCTTTTTTCCAGTTGTTTTTTCAGAAGAAAAGACCCTTCACAAAGCTCTAGTTTCTTTCCTAAGACCTAGTTTTGGAGAAAAAAAAAAATAATTAAAAAAAGAAAACATTCACAGCAACCTAAAAAACCCAGAGACCAATTCTGATTTATCATTCATGCAAGTCAAGACTTACTCAACTGAATCCACTGGTGTCAAAATTATCCAAACCAGGACCATAAACCCTAGAGGTGTCAAAGACCCAGGATATAGTCTGACCATTGGTTTCTGCTTCCCTGCCTGGGCTGTTTGCTACAGGCTTCTGTGGTTTTAGATTAAGCTTAAGAGTTGCTTGGACCCCTGACCTCTGACAACAGCCCTTGCAAGACCACACTTGAGCTTGTTTGGGACTCCAGACTTGTCACTTATTTGCCTTTTGTGGAAACAGAAAAATGAAGAAAGCAAAAAAAAACTATTTAAAAAAACCCAAAAACGAGCAGTAACAACCAGGCCAACTCATGAGCCACCAGAAAATTTCAAAATGCTTCCAAACGCAGGAGCCAATGTCGCTGCTGACACCACACGGAAACACCCAGCGCGTCAGGACCTCAGAAGACATCAGTTGGGGGGGGTGTGTGTGTGTGTGTGTGTTTGTGTGTGTGAGCCAAAGCCAGAGTGCCAGAAAGACCAGGGGAGAGGAGACAAGAGGGAGGAGTGTTGTTTGGGTCTCATAAGAGCACTTTTAAGTGGTCTTCGATTCCTGAGCATCACAGAAAGTGGGACAAAGGAAAGGGACGGGGGCGTATGGCTTGAATTCCAGCGAGCACTCGCCAGTGCTGCTCTCTCCTCCTTGGGTTTGGTTTGCTTGGTTTTTGTTTTTTTTTTTCCCCTCTCCTAATTTTAAGGTTTGTATCTGCGATCAGACAGAGGAGAGAAGAGAGACTTTTTGTAAACCAGAACAACATAGATTTTTCTTTTGCAGCTTTTATTTCATCGTGGTAGACACCGGCTGGGGGAGAGCAGAGAGATTCTCGTGAGGAGGAAAAAATTATAGAAAATGAAAGATAAAAAAAGCTATAAGCCAACTGTAAAAAATAATAGGAAAAAAAGTGCTATGGTATTTCTTTTGTCCCTTTTGAGATTTGTGTAATACTATTAGCCAATGCTGAGAATGATCTGCTTTGTAAGCCCACAGCAAAAATACCACCCATTTGAACAACGGGGGATTTTTTCCCATCATTTCTTTATCTTTTTTTTTTCTTTCACTGGCTTTAATAGAAAGTTTCCTGTGCTCACTTGGATTTTATTTTATTTTTAAAATTATTATATGTATAACTGCACATAACAAGCTTGATCACCTGGTAGGCTTTTGCAGGCTCTCACAGTCCTAGTTAAGATGTGATTAGTTTCTAAGGAGAGTTTGACTAACACCATATGCCATCAGATTACTGTGCAGTTTGGAAGAAATCCCAAGGCTATATCCTCCTTTTCTTGAATGTTTCATATGCTTCTGCGAAGCAGCGGCAGAGTATTATTATTTTTTTTAGCGAGTAGGAAGAATTGATCTCCATAATCCACATTTTCCAGAGTGACTGAAATGTCACAGCCAAAAAAAAAAAAATCTTTTCAGATGGCTTCTGTGTGTTTGTGTGCAGAAGCTTTTGCAGTTGGAAGGCTAACAAAAGCTACCTTCAATATGACTTTGCAGGAAACTCGTTTAAAACGCTTCCTGCTCAGATAGATTATCCAAGTGATAAGGCATGACTAGGGGGAGGAAGAGAGAGAGAAAATAAAAATAATCAAAAAAATCATAACATGTCTAAAATGTACAAATCCTCTTTTGCCCCCCAATCAGATATTCACTTAGGTGGAATCGACTGTATCTTTTGTACACAACCAACAAATAGAGAAAAAAAAAAACAGGCACGTGAAACAGTGAGGTGTGTAGATGTATTACCAACACAGAATGACCACCAACAATACAACACACAAAGTAGAGAGACAAGTATTAGGAAAATGGTTTAATATTGGAGACAGAAGCAAAAAACTGCATCACACAATAACATACATTACAAAAATAAGTCTGACTGTTTCAACTACACGGTTATGTTCACAATGAGGACAGAAGAATCAGAAAAAACTCTGATCTAAACAGCAAAAAAGCAAACCCCTAACGTTTTAACTAATACATTTATCCACGCAAAGTGACCGAGTACTCCTAATTCTAATTACCTTATTGTGTAACTGCACGATACAGAATAAAAAGTGAAACTTACCGCTTTTGTTAAGACAAAATTCTAAACACTAGATATAAGCAAAGGGAAAAAAAGAAATCAAGCCAAAGTTTTGAATTCTCTAAACAAAACCAACTCTCTTTCTACCGTCCAGAAATCAAACTTGAAAATCAGTCATGATCGAGGGGGCCCACAAGAGTAAGCCACAAAAATTTCCATTTGTTTTTTAATCTCCAGTATAAAAAGTTCCACTGGTACAAAATGCATAAGTACAATCAAGTTGTAGAAATAGGAAAGCCTGCTTTTTTTTTTTTTTTTTACTTTTTTTTGTTCTTTTTTTTTTTGGCTCAAATTCCATCAAACAACAAAATCCAAATGCATCAATAAAACAGAAACAATACTCAAATGGTCTTACAGTTTCCACTAGATTGCATTAACTTTGGCTTTTCTCAGACAATACTTAAAAACTAGTCTGTAATTCTAAACAAAATGATAGTATTATTAATCTACAAACAACAATTCTCACAGCACAAAAAAACCACAAATACATAGGTTTGTTTTTTTTTCTTTTTTTTTCGTATGACATTATCCAAAAAGGTAATGAAACTACAGGATATTTTTTTTCCTTTTGTTAATTAGCACTTAAGATAATAAAAACAGAAACAGTAAAATGATTCCAGAGTAGCACAAGCCAAGGAACTGTAACCCCTATGGTGAAAGAAAGATGAACTTGTTACTCCTTTGAGGACTGCCATTTCATCGCAATTAGCTAATTTGAAAAAACAACTAGTCTAGTCTTTTGATTAGAATTTTGTAAAGCAATTTCCCTTGTTTTTCTTCCTCTCTTATTAGGCCCTTGCACCCTTGCAGCTTTTTCCTTTCAATATTTTGGAAGAGAATTGGTAGGTAATTTTTCTCCAAAGAGGTGTATGTTTGGGTTTTTGGTTTTGTATTTGATTTCTTTTTTTTAAAAAATTTTATTTCAGGATGGACACTTTTCTCAGCAATGACCCATTTCCGTTGCCTGGAAGTACAGAAACATTCCTCCTCTTCCACTGCCAAGCCAATGGCCCATGGAGCATAACTCAGGGCAGCCCAACGCCGCGTTACGCTGCCCAAGGACCAAGGGCATCACCACTCTAACCACTGGTAAACCTGCAGGACACACTAGGGCATCTAAAAAAGCTTTGGAAATTTATACGGTGGGCACAATGAGAAAAATTAGTGAAACAGTCTTAAACAATCCAAATGATGATCTCATATTATATATATATGTACATATATATAATATAACGTACGTGAGATGATACTTCGAATATGCAAAATTGCTGCAAGTAGTACAAAATAGCCCTCAAAGGGTGTAGGAAGGCCCCAGCAGTAGTAAAAACATGTGAGAAAAGTATAGATCATTTATTTATAAGTGCATGTGCTATAAGAAGGAAACTTTTTTGCATCACTAGAGGCTAGTCCTTTCCATCCCAGGGCTCTACATAAAGAAGCATTTTAAGTTGGGAATGAGAGACAAGAGTGCACCAGCTGATGTTGTTCATATAGGGCTTTGTTTTGAATTTTAGGTGGCTTCAAATAGAATCGGATAGAAATCGGAAGTGGATGAAGGTATGGCACCTTAGCATCAGTAGCAGGTACTGCTGCCCACACGCATTGGGTTGGCAATGAATTCTCTATACCGGTAGCAAAGAACCGAATTTGGTTGTTGGACGCTACTTGTGCGGTAGAAACGCAACCTAATCAGACTTACAAGGCAGTGAAAAGGGCTACCAGCATCTCTTTTCTGGTTCCTTACACAGAGCTTCCTCCAGCAAACACCCACATCATCACATATATTCCCATGGACTACTTGGACGAGTAAAGTTACTCCTCTCTCTACGAGTGTCTGCAGGAGTAAGCCAATATATTGCCGTTACAAATAATGGCAGATAACACCAAACATTACAGTGTATGTAAACTTTATCCATAAAAAGTAGTTTAACTGCAGTGCACACTGAATTTTCACCCAGGAAGATCTAGTGCATCTGATTTAAGCAAAAGTTCATTTATTTAAATTACAAAAATATTATTTCTTTTTTTTTTTCTCCTCAAGGTTTTCAAATGGTGGATTTACCACTCCTGTCTGGGAGTGGCTCACACAATAGATAATTAAAGAATTGTTTTCTTTTTCTTTTATTTTATTAATACTGAATAGCATATTCCAGCAGCATATTAAAAGCTCTTTAAGAAAAGACAGAATCCCCAAAATCTAAAAAGGAAACCCACAAGTTAATTACGGTTTTAAATAATTTTAGTTATAGATACAGAAGAAATTTAGACAGCAGTAAAATATTTTTGTCCTTCAGATCTGCCCTGTGCATTGTTCTGATTTCAACCATGTATTAAATAAACCACAAAAAACTAAGTATATATATATTTATAGATATAGATATATATATAAAAATAAACAGCAAAATGGTGAATGTATAAAAGGTATTAACACTCAAGACAGCTCTGGGTGGAAAGGGTTAAAAGTTCAAAACTTTCTCACCTTAGAGGTTTCCATACAATATGAAGAAAATACATAGTGAGGTTTGCTTTCACAGCATTGATGTGTGCAGAGTGGTTAAAAAAGTGAAACATGGGCACTTATACAATGTTTTACAAAAAACATCAAAGAGAAATAACAAACAATAACAATTTCAGGCAACAAGACCACAGGATAGCAAGTTAACAAACTTTTTAACCTCTTTTTTCTTTAAATATTAGGGATTTATACAAAACACATAATAAAATACCCATGTTATCAAATTACTTCACACAAGAAACACACTGAAGCTCTAGGAAGAAAGTACCTTTGGAATTTGGCACTATAGTTTCACTGATTTTTTTTTTTTTCTTTAAAAGAAAAACCGATCACATTTTGCTGAACACAAACACATCTAAATTGTTCACAATAAAAAAATGACATCAATGCGTCACAAGCCAACACAAACTTATTCTGGAATATTTTTTCATTTTTCACATGAAATTTTTTTTTTTTAAGCAAACAACTTTTTTTTGTTTTTTTTTTTTTGAATCTTGTTTTTGTTCTTGTTGTTCAAGTAAACCAATTTTAAACTCATCCTTTATAAACATAGAACACTTAAGACCATAAGACTCATGATGAAACCACAACTTAATTCACAGAAGCACCAACGTAACACATTTTACAGTAACCTTTCTTCTGTACATTGAAACAGTATAAAATATAGGTAATTTCATGTGCATTAAACCATGGATTGTCTAACTGTGAGTCAGTTCAGCAAAAGGTGACACAAGTAGGTAGCATTTGCCCTAAAACAGGGTAAATATTTTCTTATACTAATCTACAAAAAGTGGTTCTATATATATACTTTAATGAGAAAGTGAGCCACCTAAAATGGCCTTATCAAAAAACTTTACACTGCCTGAAAAATGTAAAAACTATTACAGACCTCTAGAGACTTAAAATCAGACAGTTTTATTTCTCAAACTGTTTTGGAAGTAGTCTGTTAGAAACCAACATTCTGTGCCTCTGGACACATATTGCTATTGTCACCAGTGACCAGGCAGAATGCCAATCCCTGTATAATACTTTCAAGTCTGTTTTTTTTTTTATTTTTTTTTTACGAAATGAAAAACAAAACAAAACAAAAAACCCAAACAAAAAAACCCAAAGGAAAAAAGGAAACCAAAAAAAGGAAAGAAAGAAAAAACATTTTGCCACAGGTTGTTTTTAAATCCTATCATTAATTTATCTAATAATAAATTTTCAGTCTTGCATGAATGCAGCAATGTTTTTTCACATTGACTTCCCAGAATTCATAGCTAGATGAGGTCACATGCAAATTTCAAAGGTCAAACTAGATCAAAGGTCAGTAGGAGAACCAAATATGATGTGAGGTCAGAAAGACATCAGAAACAATGACGGGACGATGAAACTTTTTTTTTTTGAGACGCCACAGGGACATGCTAGGCAAACGATGGGCTAACGGGCATGGAGATGTCTAGGGAAAAAACAAGGAAGAGGAAAAAAAGTTACACAGAATCTATGCAGCACAAACAAAATCACTTTTATGGGTGCAGGAGAAAACTAATGCAAATCTTTTACCAGTAGAGTCTATGAGCCGTTCACATAATTTGCATTAACTTACAATACTTGTCAACAAGAGCACAATGGAACCCCAAAAGAATCCATCTGAAAGGAGTCAGAGAGAATGGATTCCTCTTTGGGGAGGAAAGAGAGGAAAGGACCAGTTTCTACAAATGTAACAGAAAGGTACGGGCAGGGGGAAATAAAAGGTCAGACAACTGAACTTTAAACTAGGTAATGGAAACTACGAACAAAATAACCAGACAAATACAAACAAGAGGATAAAAGCATGAACTGTAAAGGGTGTAGGGTTCAACAGTGAAAAAGCGCCCATTCTTGGCACAATTACTCTAGAGACTACTTCAAAGGATCTAGCTAGCATAGAGAGCTGCTCTTTAGGTATCCAATAAGTTAACAATAGGCAATAAATAACTTCCATTATTTCTGAGGCAGTAAAAATTTTGTATAAAAATAGAAATGCTTTTTACAAATAAAATTTACAGGCCTGTGGCTTTCTTTTTTATTATTATTAAATTTATCTCTCAAGAAACATCAAGTATTGTCACTCATTTTATTTTATTTTTTTTTTATTTTAAACCCTGTAGCTTTAGAAACAGATCTCTAAATCTTTTTTACATTAATCCTTTCCAAAAAAACAAGAACTTAAAAAAAAGTGAAATATAAAGACGACCAGTGTAAAATCAGACTAATATATAACAATACGTTGACTTGAACCGAAAGAAAAAATCAAATCTTCTCAAAATACAAGTTGATGTAGTGGAAAGACTTGTTTCAATTTTTGTTGCAAAATAAGTGCTTCAACTGGCATGAGGCCATTTTGTTTAACCTATAAACTGCTGGTGCCACCCTGGTAAAATACGATCCATCCATAGTAAACAACTTTTATTGTGTGCTAATGGCACCAGGGTTCACAGAGTTAAATTGCACATTTTTTTTTTTTTTGAGCGTGTGTGTGTTGCTTTGAATTTCAAGACATTTATTTTTCTTTTTTAAAAAGGAGATAAATTATGCTGCAAAACAAAATACAGTAACACAACTCAGTAATTACTTGGCAAGGAAATGGGAGCCAAGTGTAATAAGGACAAGTGGGGAAATGGAAGTGGTAACTGTAAAAATAACTGTCTCTTGGTGAAGGTTGGCTCTATGTTCTTTCTTAACCCCCCTGCAGAGGACAGGTTTGCTCATGGGACTTACCCTAAGAAAGCTAAAATAAGAGCAGTAAGCATCTGGGGTTAAGATCAGTAAGGTTTGCTGTCATTTTTGGAGCGTTTCAGCTGAACCTTCAAGCGTTTCATGCCAATCTGAAAGCCGTTCATAGCCTGGATAGCAGCTTGTGCAGAGACTGGATTGTCATAGCTAACAAAACCTACGAGACACAGAACGGAGGCGGGAGAGAGAGCGAACCGTAGGTTAGAACAAATGTCACAAGGCGTTTTGTTAGGATTTTATCATCACCATTTATTTGACACACTTACTTCACTTTCTATCGGTTCTTTGACCACCCTTTGTATCCCGTTTCCTCTCCTGTTTCTACTTCCCCTTTGCCTTCATCATGTTTCTTTACTAGCTGGGGTGCAGCTGGCCCCTTTTGGTGCAATGCACTTTCCAATCTACCTACCTTAGAGACTGAAGATATTTATTACTGTGACACTTTCCAGTGTAATACCTACACACCTCCCAGTTTATTAGGAAGTACTATTAGGCCAGCCTGCAGATGTGAAGCTGAAACAGAAAGCTTGGTTACAGAAACAAACCCCATACGTAGAAGCCCATATGCATTTCGAGGTCTAACATTCTGTATGTGTGTGTGTGTGTGATTTGCACACCTGAAGGTGAGCTCATGTGCCCCAGTCCCATGTGCTATGAAACACTCATCTCCTTAGGCTTAGCCTAGGACAGTTGCAATATTAATATTTTGTATTTTGACAGTTCAAGATCTCAAGGTACATTAAATGTTAATTAATTCAGCCTCTTGGTCCCCAAAGGGGTATGCAAGCATCAAAATTAAGCAGCATCATAAAGACAATGGCAGGGCTTGATGAGAACTCCAGATCTTCTGCTCCTCGGTTGCAAGCACTAACTAGGAGGATAATGCTTGCTCGGGTAATTCAGAATGGCTGGCCTGGCTCAGCTCTCTTATCCCCGGGAGGCTAAAAATGCTCTGCTCATAATGGACTCAAATCTCCCTGATTCTGGAAGCTCAAAATTCATTTTCATATCTGGGCCTCCCACTTGTAATTGCAAAGCTTGCCTAACTGCTGCTCCTCAGCTCTGGCTGATTACTGCTGTGCTCAGCCTGCTATTACACATCTGCTTTAAAATGCTCCCTCTTCTTTCCACTTGAATTTGCCTTAACACATAAACCTTCCCTCTGTTAAAGCACGGATCCCACACACTTTATCTTCAGTTCTAACACACGGGCTTCTCAGTGCCTCTCTTTTCCCAGCTTTCTCCATTTGTGCCTGCGTACTTTCTGATTCATAACCTCTTTTTACCATCATTTTAACCTGCTCTTTTATGGCTCTCGCTTACCTTGCACAGCTGCCCTTTCCCATCTCCAGTGTCAGAATGAAACGCTTTCCCCATTGTAAAGAAAAAAACCCTCTTATCAAGTCATCTGGTCCTTGTTCAGCTGCCCTCCTTCATAGACCATCCCTGTGGTTTCACCTTAAATAAACTTCATCAAACTATTTCACTTAAGACTCTTCTCAGGCTAACTTCTGTTCCTTTCACTCAAAACCATCTCTCACTTAAACCTCTGCAGACCTTCTCCTGCTTAAAGCCAACATGCTTTAGCCATACTGTTCTGTGGTTGGTTATTTGTTACCTCCTTAAGGGACAATAAATGCTCCTCCATACTTTCCCTGGTTTTAGTAACTCTTGTCGCTTCCTCACTTTCTCCACTGGATCATTTCCTCTTAGTATTACGGCCATATCCTAAAGAGCTTCATCACTCTATTCCCTTCTTCCTTTCCCCTATTTTCTTCTTGGAGATCATGTCTGTTCACATGACTCCAATCACTGTCTTAGCACTGCACTCCTGTGTATAATTCCATCAGCTCACAGATCTCAGTCTTGATTTCCAGGGATCTTCAGGGGTAAAAAAGAGATTTACCATTGGAAGGTAGTTGTAGCACCTTACAGGCAGATGCTCCACAACTGAGATGTAGCTACTCTTACACACCTTGACAATTCAGCATCTTCCTCTACAGCTTTCCTGACCTTCACTTTGTTCTCTTATGTGCATTCAGAACAACCTTCTGCTATGAACTTCACATCACCTCAGTTCCTTTTCTTCTTAGCTAGTTTTAGCCACCTGAAAGTTTAGCAACTGATCTAAACTAGTCACTTAGATGGCTCTGTGAATGGTGAAGAGAAAAAAGCATACCCAGAGGTAGCTTTTCCACCCACCATTCATGTCAGCAATTTGGACACCTCCACTGATGACAGAAGAACGTTTAGCTCAGGCTATGCTTACCTTCCAGGGGAGTGACACAAGTCACCTCATTTTATGTCTCTTTATTAGCTTCCCTGACTCAGCCACAAATTCAAACATACAACCTCTTCTGTGTCAGCGGCACCAGCCTTGATCATTCTGTTATTATTCTGATTCTCAATTTGTCTCTACACAAAATGCTGTATCTACATTAGCTTGTTACACCTTCATCTCCACCCTTATCGAGAACCTTCATTTATAAAGCTTACAGAGGGATCTGGCATTCTTTCCCCTGATTTATCTTTTTCTGATTGGACCCATTCATCATGTTTTGTCTGAATTTTAAACTGCAGGTTACATGAGGATGGGATGACATTTCTTATCAATTTTCAAGGACTCTGTCATGACAATTCGGATTTTTGTTTTAAATCCCTAAGTACCTCCACAGTCAGGATAAATATTTTTAATCCTTTGAGTAACAATTTTGCTATCTGGTGGACTGCATTTATGCACTGATGTGTCACTGGGTCCCCCTCCCTTGCCTTGTTTCTACATCTCTCGTTTCTGTTATTCTAAGGTTTATGAAAAGCAAGAGATAAGCCTGAAGAGTGAAACCTTTTGTCTCCTGAATTGACTACAGCTCATGAGAACTCATGGAAGAGCACTTCCAGGCATCAACAGACTATCTTGCCATCCTCATCACCATTTAATCTTTCGAGCATTCATTTGAGGTGGACAAGAAAGCAAATCATGCCAAAATCCATCTTCTGCCAAGAAAAGTAATTTTGCATTTTGAGAAGCAGCATTAACGTAAATGTTCATCACTGTATATCACTACCCTGTGACTCGCTCAGAATGCACCTTCTCTTACCAATTCTGCAGTGGACAGACAGCCTTGGACAATCTTTTCACCCTTCTGGTGTTCAACCTGTCCTTGTCTGTAATTTGACTTTCTCCTCCTTTGGGCAGGAGATGAGAAACTACAGAGTCGAAAGCACCAAGCATGTGCAAACCATTATTATTATTATTATTATTACTACTACTACAAGGGAATAAAAAAGATCAAACCAACCAAAGGAAAAAACAAACTCAAATTGTACTGAGAGCAATGACCATTAATGATACAGGAGAGATATGGGTTCTTCAGATGCACTATTGTCCTAGTTTTTGAGTGGGAAGACAGAGAAAAAATAAAGGTTTTTAAAACACAAATATGGGACCAAAACAACAAACAGATGATTCTTGCTATTAAATCTGAGGAGGTATGTACAGAGTATGCTACTATGGTAAACTAGTAGGACTAATTCTGGCTTTGCTGGTGATTAGCAGCATCACCACTAATAACCCTCTGAATCAGAAAATCTCAACTTCCTCTGCCACTGCAGTACTCTCTGTTTCTAAAGCAGAACTCTCTCACTGGTGGCAGAATATCTGGGAAGGAAGAATGAGACATTGAAATGTTAGTGAAAGCCAACCAGTGCCAAAAAGACAGAGAACTTCTCCATCTGTTGGGTGCTGACACCTCCATTTTCCCTCAAATAAGATAACCTCGGTGCATCACTCTAAGTTAGGTAATTGTGTCCCATAAATCCAAATGGGTAAGTAGGTAATCAAGAAGTAAAAGGAGACCCACAAAAAGCAAGTGTGGGAAGCAAGCTGGTGAATTGAGCTGCCTGCCCAAACGAATCTACATTTTTTCAGCTGTCACCACAATCACTGCATCTCGATTAATGTAACTTGATTCGATGTTTCATCAAGACTCCTGGAGACCTCGACACTGATTTTGTCACCCCAACGTACTAACTGAACTGGGTCCAGATCAATAGGAGTCCATTTCAATTCCACTTTTCAAATTTGCTGCAGTTTCAGAGACTATTTTAACCTGTTGCAGAAATGTGCTGGACTATATTAGTCTAGGTATGAACAATTTTTTGCAAAGCTTAAAGAGGTGAATGCTTCAAAAATGAGCTGAAAGACTATGGAAAAATGCAGAAAGAATTGTCACGTCTTTTCTCTGAACCAAATTGACTTTTCAACTGTACTAAGGGCTCATCTTCAGGTGAAACCCCCTCAGATTGTGGCAA
Organism: Brachypteracias leptosomus; assembly: GCA_013401335.1. Lineage (NCBI taxonomy): Eukaryota > Metazoa > Chordata > Aves > Coraciiformes > Brachypteraciidae > Brachypteracias > Brachypteracias leptosomus. The sequence continues at coordinate 348,124 of VYZX01012703.1, forward strand.
GGCTTGAATTCCAGTGCAGTAGATATTATGAGTAACCTGATGAATTCTCCTCGTGCTTTGGTACTGTCTGTTTAGATAAATTCAAACCTTTTCAAGATGGGTTAAAGCCCAATAGTTGTGAGCCCCCTGAATGGCCCTGGTGGAGATAAATCCTTGGACAGACACATTTTAATAAAATGTAGATTTAAAAATAAAAAGGAATGATATGTAACCTAAGAAACATATATTATGGTTAATGGGGACATTTCAAATGGGGACCTTTGAGAATTAAGGGATAGTGCTGGTCGAAGAGAATGCTCTCAGTACAAAGGAGTTTTGGAAACTAGGGAGTTACTAGTAGTAACTGGACTGGCTACTCTATTGTCATACCTACAGTTGCATTCCTTCACTCTGGGAAAGAATTGTCACTTTTATGGAAGCTCCAATATTTTAGGTCAAACCTTATAAAACTTATCTTTAAGAGATCCTTTCCTCCTCCTAAACCTTCCTCATGTCTTGCATAAGATGACAGTTATTAGACCAATGCTCTAGCAGACTGCCACTCACTTCCTGTACTCCACTCCATCAAAGCACTGAACTGGTGCATCTAGGCTATTCAAAAGAACATCGGCCCACTTAATCAACCCTAGAACTTGTTTTATACCAACATATCATCCTCTCCTCTGTTGAGATCTCATTTTCTGGCAGCTCAAAGTGTTCTCCAGGAAACTTGACATTGATCTTGTGAGGCTTCCTGCCCTAAGGTAAGAGAGATAAGGGGAGATGCTACCTTCCATAATACACTGGAGCCCACCCACAACAGCTGGAGCTGGATATCTAGATATTCACTGTCTGCAAAGCATTCTGAACTACACGTATACTCCATTCAATCACTAATTGCAAAATCTTGTACTTAATTCAGAAGAAAGAAATTCCTGTAATGTAGAAGTAATGGGTTAAACACAGAGTGTTTTTAAGTGGCTCAGCTATACAATAGAGAATAATTAGGTATCCATAATAAGGCAGTTTAATAGTATACTAAATGACATTCCCCCACATAGGGTGTAATTAGTTTCATGTACTTGACACATTTATGCGAGATGTCAGACTGGAAGATTATCATTGTTTTTTCACATCCAATTTTTAGTTAGAACTAGTTTGTCTGTGCATCTTCCTGCTCATTTGAGGATTAACAATCCATTATTTTTGGAATGAGATTCCAGTATGACATTTCTCACATTGCTGTTAATTTTCTTTCCTGGCCCCTGTTCAGTGCAGTGTTTTTTACTACTCGATTTATTAAATTTAACATACCAAAGCACTTGCTCAGATTGGTCTGTTTGTCAATGAAGACTTTAGCAGAGATAACATTTCCAAAAGGCATGAACATCTGCAGAATGTCCTGGTCTCCAAACTCCTGGGGGAGGTGGTAAATAAAAAGGTTTGCCCCTTCTGGACCTTTAGGAAAACAAACAAACAAACAAGTATGAAAATAGCTATTACAAGTGCTATATTTAATCTACTCTTCCATAATACTTACTGAAGGTGATGGCCAGAAAGCATTTCATTTTCCAACTTTGAAGGAACAAAAGCAAGTGGATCATCAAAGGAACAGAGCTGAAATGCAGCTCTTCAGAGCATCCTCTATTTTGAAAAGTATTTACTTGATAACTCCACTACAGAAGAAGTTAAACTGCAGTCTCTTTCTTCAACTTATACAAGTGTCTTTCAGGATAATTAAGGTTAGAAAAAGAGGTACACAATGTATTACTCTCTCACAATACCCCCAGAACTGCACACGGAGTCCTCTGCTGCCTCAAACAGCTGCACGGGTTTGTTGGTTTACTTCCAGTTGTGGAAACTTAGGGAAATGCAGTGAGCTGAGCTCAGATTTAAGTATCACAGATTTAAAATCAAAAGGTAGGAAATTAGTGGAGATGAGAATAAAAAGGATAAGACAAAGCAAATCTTGTGACTTGGAAATAAGTCAGAGAGAGGAAGATACTCAGAATTACATTTGTACTGACTCAGTTCAAAATGGCAGCTTTTTAAAAAATAAAAATTCCCTATAGAAAGTTCTGTCTCCTGGAAGAAACTTTGTAAAGTAAGTCTTTTTAAAAAGTTCAAAATAAAGTAGTTGGGTTGAAATTAAAGTGGCTTTAGCCAAAGTTGAGTTTGCAAAGAAAGGTGCCAGCTCAATGGTGCTTTGAATATTTTTCTTACAGCCAAAATTTGAGATACATATTATTAGTGTTGATGGTTTAAACACTCATCCTAGCACTAATAGGTTATTTTTATCCCTAGCTCAATTTCTCCTTTACAATGACGTACTGGAAATGAGCAGTGAATGCCTGGAAAAATATGATGTATGATGGAGCCAGACACGTGGCCTTCCTATGCAGACACCAGAAGCACAAGTGGTACACAAAGGGAGCAAACATTTCTGGTGAAACCATATCTAGAGCAACCCATTTAAGGATTCCCAGCTTAATGGAACCTCAGTGTTCCTCAGATGTGATGTCCTTGTTTTCTGGCAAGGAAGAGGAAAATGCGCATCAGATTTATGGAATACCTTCCTTAGCACAGTCATGAAGCCTCACCTCTTCCATACAGAAGAACCAGGCTGGCTGCTCTCTCTTAGTCTGAAGGAAAAGATTGCAATGTTTGCCCCAAAAGAGTGGATAAATGGTTTAGGGAAAAAAAAAATGTTTTAGAAAAGAAAAACATATATTTAGGGTTAAAAAAAAAAATAGAGGAAGAAAATTGGCCACCTGGAACTTATTTCCTCTTACTGCAAATAAACTATCCTATCCAGAAAATAATATTTTTTAAAATAGTAAGAAAAAATGTATTAAACAATAGTTTAAAGCATATGCATGAGGAAGTTTACAGCATTTCAGCGTTTAATATTTATACAGTATCTTTCTCTGTACTTGTTTATCCTCAGCCACTCCAGGCTCTTCACCATTCCATCAGAAATCATGTTAAGAGACAAAACACAGTTGTCAGTATTCAATGATGGATTTTACTCCCTTTAATTTAACCCCTTACTGACAGAAAAAAGACATAACAAAAAAGACTGTATTTTAAAAAGGACACTACTAAATTGTAATAATAAAAATTAAGCCTACATTAGATGTGAATGTACATAAAAATTAAAAAAAAAAAGAAAAATATCAAACAGTCCTGTGATATATATCTTGTAATGACCCCAAAGATGGTGTCAAAGTCTGTTGTCACTGAACAAAGTGAGTGAGATGAAAAACAAATGCAGAGAACACAAAAAAAATGAGGAAAAAGGAAAATTCTTTCATTTTAAATGATCCAAGCTGTTAGCAGTAAATGAAGTAAAGAATTCAGAGAAAATATATATTTTAATTCCAGTGTCCCTATACAATAGCCAGCTGGGGAAATGCCAAATTTGTCTTCCTAGGAAACTCTTCCCATAACAGTACAAGATACTATTTTGAAAGAGGATAAAAAAATTTCTCTTGAGGATATTATACTAGGTTTATTTCCAAAGCTTAGCCCTGGCAAGAACAGTAGTGACAACACGGATATAATCTTAGAAAGCATGCAATATTTTCCTGTCCTTCTAGAATTAGCTGGAAATTAGGATGAGAGAAAGCAACGAAAACAGAAACAAACCCCCCAAACGCCCGGGAAGTGTGCAGGGGAACGGAAGAGGGGAAAAGGGTAACCTCATTTTCCTAAACATCTTGTAATTAGTATTCATTTATTCTTAGCAGTAACTTCCTGAGGTTTATTTGCTGTTGGCACGGGGGCAATCATTCACTTAGTTGCTTCCCCGCAAGACCCACAATTAAGCAAAGAACCACTCAAAGCTAAATCGGATCTTGTCATTAACTCAAAACCTTAAACCTAATCAGATTAACTCCATTATCACAGAAAATGGAAACCAGCGGAGAGAATGGCACCCATAAAGGGATGACTTTTGTTACCGGCGCCTTTTTACGTGGCAGTTGGTAAATGTTTTTATATAAGAAAGGATGGTCAGTAAAGTATGACTTGAAGGAGAAATGGTTAAAAAATGGAATTACGTTAGAGCTTAAAGTAACAGCACCAAGAATTACTTAAAGTAACAACGTTAAACAGAAGAAAATGGAAAAACATCAACAATGACCCAGGTAGAGATGTCCCTACTTGTGTAGGGAGGTTGGACAAGATGACCTCTAGAGGTCCCTTCCAGCCTAAAACATTCTATGATTCTATGAATTAGGCAACTCAAGGTCCTTTGCTAAGCCTCTGTGAAGAAACCACCCCCTTTGGCCGTGGGTGATTTGTAGGTGAGGCTGGTGGTGGGTTCTTACCTTCCTTCTGGCTGCCCGCAGCGCTCTGCTGCTGCAGCAGGCTCTGGCTGTAGAGGGTGGGCAGCGCGGCGGCAGCATACTGCTGGATTCCTGAGTAGGCCTGGGTGAGCGCGTCCATGGTGCCGGCCGTACCGTTCGTCAAGCCTGTGGCGCCGAGTCCTCCGTTCAGGGCCGCCATACCTGAGAGCATTTGAGCAACTTTACAAAAAACCCAACAATAGAGAAAAGAAATTGCACTTGTTCATTAGTGCTTTCCGAGAGTCGTTGGTAGTACATGACACTGAGGACGACAGCAGTGCATGCAGCTTGGCACTCCACCAGATGGGACTGAGAACAGAGAAAACACGACTTTGGCGCCAGGATCACTTCAGCACAAGTGTTGCACAGTCAGATGGACTCGCATGCAGCCTGCTACTGGCAAGTACTACAGCTCGGTGCTCCTGAAAGTCTGTCTGCCCACCCTCCTCGATACCCATGCTTCTTCTGGGGGGTATCCAAAGCCCGGAGCATGGGACCTATTTGACTTGTATCCTGCTGGCCACTGGGAAAAAGCAGTCCGTGAGGAAACTCACTTTTTCTGACCAGTGTCTTTAGCAACAGGCCATGACCACACCATACCAGAAGTGTTTGATTATACACAGCAGAAAACCCCGACTAACAGCATTTTGAAAGAATCCTCTGTAAAATGATGGACTTCATCCCTTAGGTTTGTGGTAGGAAGATGGGCTGCAATGCTCTGTGCTTCCACCATCCTCCTCCAGTTTCTCCAATTCCTCCAGAAGAGATGAACAGCAGCACATTTAGAGTGACTAAAAGTCATCCAGACTAGACATCTTTCACAAAGAAACAAAAGTATTTGGCTCTAGCACTGTCTTTCTTCTCAATGGAAGCAGAGTCATTTCCAACACCTGAAAGGGGCCTATAAGAAGGCAGAGGAAGATCTGTTCTCAAGGGTTTGTAGCAGGACAAGGGGAAATGGTTTTAAGCTAGAAAAGGGTAGATTTAGGTTAGACATTAGGAAAAAGTTCTTTAACATAAGGGTGGTTGATCACTGGAATGGGCTGCCCAGAGAGGTGGTGGAGGCTCCATCCCTGGAGACATTCAAGGTCAGGCTTGATGGGGCTCTGAGCAATCTGACTTAGTTGGAGATGTCCCTGCTTATTGTAGGGGGGTTGGTCTAGATGGACTTAAGAGGTCCCTTCCAACCCAATACATTCTATGATTCTATGATTTTTTTTTTCTTTAAAGTGATCCTACATCCTGATAAATAACCGATTAATATAACTGGGATGACTGCCAAAGAGGAAATTTCTGACTGGATTGCTAGCTGCGTGGGAAATGGCATCCCTCATCTGTGCAAACAGTGTGGTCTGCAAAAGAAGTTCTACCACCTGACTCAATGTTGAGCAAACTCCTGGGCTACAGTCTCTCTCCATTGCTTCTCTTCTTCATCATGGCTCCTAAATGAACCATGCTGAAGTTAACAGAGTTAACTCTTTTTTTTTCCAGAAATTTCACAAAAAGTGAATTTTCTGTTAGAGCTACAGTTTCTTTGACAATTGAAGCTGGGGCAGAGTTCAGAGCCCTGCTCCCACATCTCCGACTTGTGTCAACCGGAGCAATAAGTGCTCATCAGGAGTGAGAGTTAGGCCATGTTTTCTGCACAACTCATGCTCCTCAGTTTTTAGGTGAACAGCTCACAAACATCTTAAAAGGGCTTAATCAGGCCCCTTGAGTCACCAGAAAAAGGGGGCACTCAGAACCATCAGCCATCATTTCTTAGACATTGACTGCGCAGTGTTTTGGTTGGCAAAATGATGGGTGAAGAGGTGACTGGTGGAGCCATACCAAGACCCAAAAGCTAGGAACATTAAGGAGAAAAAGAAGGCTTAATTTCAGAGCAATAATAAGGAGTGATATGTAAATTGGAGAAAAGTGAGGAAATTAAGCAGAGGACACTTTATAGCGAATTAAGGATGAAATCTATTAGACTGGGACACAATCTTCAAGGGAAGTGGTATAAAACTTATCATATGAGTAATTTAGAGATAGAAAGAATACTGCAGGGAATTATCCAGCATTGACAGAGGAGGATAAAGATGCTGACCTACTAGTTTTCTCCCATCTCTTATGTAGATTCGAAAAGTGTATTCCTATGAGTCTCTGATAATCAGGACAATTGCTCAAGTGGCACCTTTCTGGCTCCACCAGAGTCTGGGCCAATTAAGAGAATTGTACTGCATAAATTATACCTTTTGATATTACCATAATTTGTGTGACTAAACACTTGACAGAGATGTGATATTCTTAGCCTTTCCTTAATAAAATGTCTCGCACTTTGAAGATTTCTCTTCCCCTTCCACCCCACTTCAGAGCATCGCCGTGTCCTGATAGGAGGTACTGGCTGCCACTACTTTGAACAAAAATCTCTGCCAGAGCTCCAGAGAGCCAGATGTGTTGCATAATGGTTCCAGTTACAAAACAAAAACTTGCAAACCAAGATAGCTCGTGAAGCACTTTATACCTAAAAGACAGGACATCTGGAAAGTGAAGAAAATGATGATGATGATTATTATTTTTGATCCTGAGCCTGACCTTGACCTGCTCTGATGTTTCTGTGCTTAGGTTTGTGTCATTGCTTGCATAGGTGTATACACAGCGCTGGTTAAAGCAAAGGCTCCTGATAAAGCAGCTTGTATCTCTCCTTTTATTACAGTGTTGAAATAACTTGATAATAGAGGAAGCATTAGGATAACATGTTATCTTTTGTGAGTCATCAGCCTATTAGATAAACATGCTTTGTGTTGCAGTGGGCAGAGTCCTCCCCCTTCCTTCACCTAGAATCAATAGCTGCTTCCTACCAAATGATTTCAGATTAGCAAGCAGACAGGCAGCCCTGGCTCACCCCATGGCTGCTGGGAAGGGCACAGCTAAGGCTACTGCAGCACAAGTGTCTAAATACACTTCCCTCCTGAGCAAAACAGATGTGCAGAAAGCTCTCGACAATTTTTCTATTCTCCATTTTTATGTTTTTATGAAATCTACAAGGTCCAGCTGCAGCTCCACATCTCTGCCATCTCTTTATTATCCCTACCAATGTACCTCAGTCTGATATTGAACTCTGGTCCCTTCCTCACTTCTGTGAAACAACCTTTTGGAGTCTTTCATCTATGGCCTTCCACTTCTTTGAGTTACTCTACATAATGCAGAAGTCACAATGCTTGGCAAGTCCAAAGGTCTCTCAAAGTCTTTTCCAAGCACCTTCAAATCTGCCATAAATAGTTTTATCTCCATTTTACAGATGTAAATATGAGGGCAGAAAGGCTAAGTGACTGCCCTGGGTTCACACACAAATAGCTGTCTAGTATCCTGAATCCACAGTCATCTTTCTCAATTGTAAAGAATTTTTTCCTCCCTCTTTATTAATTTTTCCTCATTATTTATAATTCTTTTTGTTAGTTACATCATTTAAATTTACGTGCCCAAAGGAGACAGTCTAATGTTTTGTCATTTAAGATTTTAGATGCTTCAAGCACAACTTAGGGAAGACTGGGTGAATCCCCACATGTATGTACAACTGTTGTCAAACCCTTGGAGACAGCTAAATTTACCATATTCCACTTTCTTTAATTTTTAAGGCCTTCAGGCAATTTTCTACAACGCTTCTCTCTACAATGAGAGCACTATTGGTCTCCGTGGCCCAGCTTCTTTTCCATGGACACAGCCAAGACCCAGAAAACAGAAAAAGTCTCCTAATGAGCTCAGCCTGCAAGACACTCTCCTTGTGATTCTCACATACAGAGCAGGACACAGATTTGACAGAAGAATATCTCTTCTAACACCTCTGTGTACATTAACACCCAGGCCTAGTCCCACCTTCTGATTAATTTTTGTGTTAAGTTCCACTTGACTTGTGCTTTGGATCACTCTTGTTAATTCCCCAATTAGAAGCATGTCACTCGGTTCCAATTTGTCTGCACAATTACTTCAGGAACCTCCATGGCCAATGAATGTTTCTACTGGAGTGCTCATGACCGTGGCATAGTGTGAAACATCAGACTCGTTGAACATGAGGTTTCTGGAAGGCAAACTCCTAGGCAGGTTTGAGTGTGAAAGACTGGATCAGACATGGTCACTAGGAGAAGAACTGGCTCGTTATTAAAATACACAGGGGAGGTGGTTGTAATTTGAGCAATGCTTTGCTATCCTGAGCATTGCAAGTACCTGAAATTGATAATCAGTGTGACCCTTCTGAGAGAAGCAGTGTCACAACACTGTACGGTAGTGTGGGGAAGCAGCTTCCCCTCTTTAGATCTCTCTCACATATGTACGTACATAGACAGACATATCCACATACATTTTGCAAGTGGTACACACATACAGATGTTCTAGGCACATACATTCTCTGTGTCCAAAGAAACATCCATGAAGAAGATTTGGGACTGAAGCCACTGTCGGTACAAACCCATGGAAGTAATGGTGGCTTAAAACAAGCTGGAATTTGGTACTAGGTTGTGAATACATCATTAATACTTCAAATGACACATGCAGATAAGTTTACACACACAGCACCTCAAAATACTTGCTGAGAAAACATAAACTCTTTGCTTGTAGCCTAGCAAGAAGTGTTAAAAGGAGTGCAACAGAAGGGTTCCCACACAAAGTCAAGATCTCACAGGTGATTCATTCTTGCTTGATCTTGATGAAGGGGACTGGAGTGCTCCAGTGTGGCTGGGTTCTTAGTACTTGTGGGAGGGAAGGAGTGGGATGCCATACTCCACTCTTGATATTGTGGCTTCTTAGAAACCAAGTAAAATATAATGACTGTTTATCAGGAAAGGACATTTAATGATTTCCTACTTATTACAGGGCAGCTCTCTTACTACAAGAGCTCACAAGATGAGATACGTTAGATTTTTGTGCATGTCATTTTCAGTGACTTGCTTTAATAGCAATGTAACAATGAGAAAGGAAACTAACATCTGCCATCTGGGGACTTAATACTTACTTTTCTTAAGTTGCTCTTGAGTCATATTTACTATGAGGTTGTTTGTGTGAAATATGCATGTCCTTGCCAGAAGCAAGACCTGTTTTACACAAGACCCCATGCAACCACTCAACATTGCTACATGGACATCCATTAGCCCCTTTCCTTCCCAACTCCCAACAATGACAACCAGAGATCACAAAACAAAAAGATTTGGTGAGCAGCCAAGTAACAGTGACAAAAAGGACATCATGCAGAGCATCAGAGTGAGCAAGAGATACTGAGGAGGACATCCATTCCTGGGGGTACATTATGATGGGTCATAGACTAGCAATGACCAAATAGATTCCTTGCATTGCAAAAGGAAATGCAAGGAGCAATAGCAGCTAAAAAAAGGGAGGGGGGAAATGCAGCTGGACAAATCTCTTCCATTGCAGGCAAAGGTGAAGTCATCATAGCAGAAACAGTAACAACAAAAAATCCTTCTTCTTCAGGAAAATCTTGACCAAAGCTAAGAACAAGGAAGAATGTTCTAATAATTACTGACATCTACTTAGCTGGAGATGCCAGGATTTGTTTAAGATGTCATAGGATAGATGTGCATGCTCTGGTGTGACAGGTGACTGACTGCATCATTCTTTTATATACTTGCCAATTAAAAGCCAAAGTCTTGCCTTTATTTTTCAAGTACGTTGCTCTCAAGTCAATTTGATAATTCCTACAGACATTTTAAAAGGACCGCCTCCGTGGCAAACATCTTCCTTATCACTACATTTCTGAGTGAGGTTTTGTACTTTGGGGTGATAACTCCTGTTGTCAGACTCCCTAAATCAAAAAGGAGCCTCTCTAATAACCCAGATAACCCAAATCCCTGGTGACATTTCTTTTACCTTCCATACACCCTGCAAGAAAAGGAGTCTTTATGCAGGGACCCAAGGGACTTCACTTTGCAGAGCAAATCATGTGAAACTAAAAGACTCCAGAACTGCATATGTACCATGAATGGAACTAGATCGACTTGACCCCCTTATTTTGCACACAGATTAAATATAATCATATAATCACTTTACAATTGATAGTTTTTGTGGCATGATTATTGGGGAAGGCTGTCCACCACAGCAATAAATACTCACTGTTTACGGTACCTGCTAGTGCATTAATATTATTCAGTCCAACAGTGGCTCCAGCCAATCCTTGGAGAGTACCCAGAGAAGTCAAAGAATTCATGGCCGCACCAGCTGTGGAATTAGCAGTTGATGCAGCCACTGAAAGGGAAAAAAGAAGCAAGGCAAAGTTAACACCATATTTTGCTTATTTCAGTCGATCACAAAACAAAAATTAATGCTGGGCACAATGACAGGGCTGCTTGCAAGAAAAAGAAAAAAAGAAAATTAGTCCAACAGACCAACCTTAAGATGTTGATCTATGATTTTTCATGGGAAGTGTTGATGAGTTTTGAACTGCAAAGAGTGGATCACAAAATTCAGCACTGTGCTATTCATAGAATCATAGAACTGTCAGGGTTGGAAAGGACCTTAAAGATCATCTAGTTCCAACCCCCCTGCCACGGGCAGGGATGCTTCCCACTAGACCAGGTTGCTCAGAGCCCCATCCAGCCTGGCCTTCAAAATTTCCAGGGGTGGGGCTTCCACCACTTCTCTGGGCAACCTGTTCCAGTGTCTCACCACCCTTATGGGGAAGAACTTGTTCCTATTACTTGCAAACATAACACAGAAAGAGTAAGTATGGGATCAGCCACTTTCTCAAAAGTTTGTCAACCAGCCTAGCATCCCAGGCTGATCAGCTAATGAGGCTATTGAGATTTTGCCACATGTTAACTCCACCTTTAAAAAAAAAAGAAATAAATTTACTCGTAGTAATTTTGTCATACAACAGCTTTCTGTTCTGGGCCTCAAGTGTCCTAAGAGAAATTTTAATTACTCTTAGAGACACTATGTCATTATGGCCCCGCTCTAGGACACTGTATGAGCATCATTTAAAGCCCTGAAGTTTACAAAAAGAAGAACTAAAGTAACCACTATTCATTTTATTGCAGGCTTTCAGCCTGGCCTTTGTACATTGCTAGTCACGTATGTGCATCCCATAAATGATGGAATATGCATCCCCAAAACCTCTGAAAGAGGGGAAGATGAGACTCAGGTGAAGAAAAGGTCCTTCCTGCTACAGTGCCAAAGGAACAAGAAAGGTGCATGAGATGAATCCACCTCAACTACATGCTTAGGAAGAGAAAGACTCACTCTCTTGTCACAGGAAAGCAATAAAGCACCTTAGAAAGAGCTATCATTTAAGATAGGTTGGATGAACTAGAAATGTGTGCCTCGTAGAAGGGCCTTGAATAACCAGTGTAGATTAAACAACTTACAGGTAGGTAAAGTTATACCAGATGAGTGAATCACACTCATAAAAGCTGCAGAAGCAATTAGGTTTTTAACTTGTCTCCTGAGCCCTACTTTAATGCATCAATCATAAAGACTTTCTTTTCCTTTAAAAAGCAACATTATCTTCTGAAAAATGAGCATTTAAAGTAAGAGTTTTGTTGATGATTTACCAGAGGCACTTCATGTCTACACCATGCTTTTTTTGCTCCTATTCGTTATCTAGTTGTGAAATGGTTAAGACTACTTCTATCTTGATGCTCTTTTGAGCTGTCAAACTCATCAGATTACTCAGTGAATCATCGAGAAAATGAAGCCTCTACAGCTGGCAGAATCCAGTAAGGAAAGCAAGAGGCAACTTTTTCACTTCGTAGGTAAACCTTAAAGATCTAATCTACAAATAGTCCACCTTTACAACTCTAAGACCCACCAAAGACAAGACTTTGCACTCATGAGGCCTCAAAATACAAAAGGCTCTCCTGGTGTGGGTGAGGAGAGATTTCCAGACTCCACGAAGCACTCCTTGTCCCCACTTCCCTATCATCTGCAATGTTAACTTGAATAATTTTATGTGTTGCAGATAGAAGCAGCTTTGATTATTCAGTCTCTCTCCACAAGGCAATAAGAAGCCAATAATGTCTTTGATTAAAAAAAAAGCAATCAAAAAACCCAAGTAAAAACCCACTTTTGTCAGATAATGTGGACACCAACAGAGGAGAGGGAAAAACTTCAAGTGAATTGATGTCAGTGAATTCCCTGTGACCAACACTGCTCTGTGTTTCTGCTCATGTTCATTAGCAGATCATTTAAATGAAGTATATAAACCTCAAATCTGAAGGATCTGATTGGTTTTGACTGGGCTGAATTCCATCCATTTCTGTTTCAGAGGATTATTACCCTTTTCTCTTGAGGAAACACATATATTTAAGAAATGAGAGGAATGGGGGCTAGGAAACTGCCTGAAAATTACATTAAAGCTCTTGGGGGCAAATAACTCCCGCGAATGAGAGCTGTACTCTTATGGATTGTCAACACATCTGTTGGAGAAGAGAGAAAAACCTGATTAAATCCTTCCCTCTTGTGCAGCCCACAGAGTGTGTTGTGGTGGCTCTTGTCATAGTCTCACTGCTCAAACACATGCTCCAGGGATGGCCAGTATCGGAGGCCAACATCTCTTTTCTTCTTTTATTCATAACAAGTTTCTCTATTCCATCAAACAAACACAGAGCAGGTGCCTCAGTGATTCTCCCATTTGAAGCTGCAATGCAGAGTATCTAGTTTGCCTAAATAATGACTTGGCATATAATCAATGTGAAATACTAGTTGGAGCACCGAAGCACCTCAGAAATCAGCGTTTTGTTGTTGTGGCTATTTCTTCTGCCTAGCAGTGATCTGTCTCACAGATCCACCGGGACAATGCTTTTTCCTCTTTGGCTTATTATTTCTTTGAGGAGAAAGAAACTGAACAAATTGTGTGGTTTCCATTATCGTATTGAACATGGGGTGACAGAAATGAAAGGAGCTCCTTTTGTTAGGGCACTTGTAAAGGACAGATCCAGCACCTTGCTGTGTGAGGTCTCTTGAGAGACTCCACACTAGTTATCTCCTTCCCTTTGACTGAGACCTGCATGTATGAAATGAAGATGAAGACAGTGATGAGCTAAAATACTACCAAAAAGGGGCCGTAAAAGGTCCAAGATATTAAGAGAGGTGAAAATTTCTCACAAAATGCTGGATAAAACCAACAGATGAAGCAATGGTTTCCCTTGTCCCAAAAAAACGTAAAGGGAGATGAAAGAAAAGTTTAAAAGTCCTACAAGGCACATGTGGAGGCTTAGGCCAGCTGAAAGCTTTTACCTCATGTGCTCCCAGAATACACTGAAATCCATCTAATGACAAGGACTAAGCTTCTCCTGCCCTTTGCTCTCTTCTAGTTTCTTTCAACGAAAAAATTGTAACATATATTGAACCAAAGGGAAAAAAGAAAAATCACATGCCTTGTGGTAAGAGTAGATGACTGCACTACTTTGGGGGTACCTGTGTAACTCTCTTGTGTCAGCTCTTGGGCTCCACAACTGCTCTGAGTAATGGCAAAGAAAGTATAATTCACTGTCAGAAGAGCGTTATTCTATATTTATGGCTTTTACCTGTCTGGATGACAAAACCAGACTGGATACCTACAGAATTTATAAATCGTTTTTTACCAGTGTCCCCTGCCACCAAAGAAATTAAAAGAAAATATTTCACAACTCCTTCCTTCCACACCAGAACATTGCTGCTTGGAATCGAATCACATCACGGTGCTGCTTAATAAACAGTAGGCATCTGTCTCCAGGTACTTAGACAGCTTGATGGAGAGAGCTGCAGCGCCACGAGGAATTGCCCTCTTTGTGCTACTGGTGAGCTGGCATTTGGTGCAACAGTGAGGAAAATGAAAACACACAACAAAAGTGCAAATGGCTTGGGCTTCTGGTGTCCCTCTGTACGGCACACTCTGTATCCACAACATTTGGTATATAATTTTTCTCTTTACACTGGGAATTTTACCCATGTCACCTTAAAAGTATACGTGTCAGGGACTCGATGTGTTTCTGGGGCAGTATTGAGTGAGTTATTTAATCCTGAAACTAGGGAGGGAGATTCGGCAGACTGGAGCCTCAGCCTGATGAATGCTGGCTGAATATACAACAGCTGGTGAAGAACAGAGATGCTCTTTACCAGCTGCACCGATCACTCCTTCACAATATTAAGCCCTGGATAAACATCAGAACAGGATAGATAAAATTTTGTCCACCCAAAGGAACTTTCTACTCTCTAACATCAGTCATTGGAATAAGCCAACAACTTTCTCAAAGAGGCTGCTGCTCAATCAGAGACTGGGCGCCCCAGTAAAAGACAGGGAGCTACTGGAGAGAGGCCAGCGCAGAGCCCCTAAGATGATGAAGGGAGTGGAGCATCTTCCTTATGAGGGAAGGCTGAGGGAGCTGGGTCTCTTTAGCCTGGAGAAAAGGAGACTGAGGGGTGACCTCATTAATGTCTATAAATATGTAAAGGGCAAATGTCAGGAGGACGGAGCCAGGCTCTTCTCAGTGACATCCAGTGACAGGACAAGGGGCAATGGGTACAAGCTGAAGCATAGGAGGTTTTGGGTAAACATAAGGAAGGACTTTTTTGTGGTGAGGGTGACGGACACTGGAACAGGCTGCCCAGAGAGGTTGTGGAGTCTCCTTCTCTGGAGACATTCAAAACCTGCCTGGACGCATTCCTGTGTGACCTGCTCTAGGTGATCCTGTTCTAGCAGGGGGGTCGGACTAGATGATCTTTTGAGGTCCCTTCCAACCCCTAACGTTCTGTGATTCTGTGATACTGGCAGGAGCTCCAGGGTAGAATCCTTTGGCTGTTGTTGCAAGAGTTCAGAAAAAATGTTTGTCATGTTCCCCACTGGCCTTAAAAATCTATTAATACGTGAAAATAATATCACAGCATTGGATAAAGAGGTTGGTTTAGACTTGTAAGAGTGAAGAGTTGGCCAGGAACCTGTAGAAAAATCTTCTCTCTTTCCTGCAGGTTCACTGTTTGCTGGTCACCTGTTGCCTTCTCCATTCAGGCCACATCCAGACACTTTACAGAACACTTTAGCATCTCCAACCATGAAAGGTGAGAAGGTAAAAAATGTTTATTTTACTATTGGAGACCTTACTGTTTCTTCTTCATTGACCCTGCTATTTCCACATTTCTGTGTCAGTCTCACAACTTCCCTCCTCTTTCTTCCAAACTCAACTCCATCCAGAAGACTTCAAGTAATACAAATAATATTATTAAGAAGCAGTGAAATGCAGAAGGACATGGCTGCAGCCTTTCCTCAACACACCCCGAAATCACTCCCAAACCCAGCTGTTTGATCTTACTGTGCTCTATTTAATTGATGAAATTTTTGCCATCAACTTTATTATGAATAAAGAGACTTGGCCTTTGGTTAATATATTCTTTAACAGAGCTCTCTTTGATACAGAGGACACATTTTCATTTGGAGTCATTGCTCTACACAGTATAGATATTTGTGTTTAACCAGTAACATTGCATTCATAGAGATTTTTAAGGCTGGAAGGAGCTGGCATTTTCAACTTTTCTCCTCAACACATTTATTTCTGCCTGTAAAAGGTTATAGCACCTTTTAGGTCAGAGATATTTTAATAAAAATCTAAACTAGCAACAAGCCATTTCCCTTTTAATTTAAATAACATTTCAACACAATTCCTAAAAACTATGCCAACCTAGAAAAACAACCAGTATTAGCATAGAAACTTTTGGCCACTCTTTTGGCTAGCTTATGTCCATAGAGTCATGATGATTTACATCATCTGGATTTACACCAGCTGGAAAACTAGACTCACGATAACAGCATCTAGGAAAGGCAATGATGTGTAAATATTTCTTTGGCTCTGCTGTGCACACTATGGATGGGATTAATTTCTCCACCTTTGGCAGCCTCCTTGTTAGTTTAAGCTAGTCTAGTCAAAACTATTCTTTTGGGCTGTTTCTGAGGTTAAGAGACCTCCAACTCAGACATCCTACCTACCTCTAGATTTCTATCTCATGATGGGCTGAATTGCTCTCTGGAAGTGCCTTTTTTTCCACTGATCGAGACGCTGAAATTGATGTGGACCATTCAGAGGTAATGTGTTGTGGGATGGATCCTGCCATTCCTGTCAGCCACATGTTGTGTTAACAAGCTGGTGATCTGAAAGCAAGGGATCTGCTTGCAGAACCAACACGCAGAACCAATGCCAAACCACACAAACTCAGGAGGTTGAATGCAATCACCTCAATCAAACCTCAAGCTCAGAGAATTGCCTGATGTTGGGCAATTCTGAGCCAATCTGCAGAAGATGTGCAACTATCTTGCAAAGCACACCCTGTCAGAGAAAGGAGCTAGACAGCAGGGACTTACCTAGCATTAGAGTACAGGTCATACAAAGTAGGATGGCCCTGCACAGAAGCATGCAGGATGAGCTAAACTACTAGATGCTATTGATGCCTATACCAGTTCTGCCTCAAACTTCTTGTGCTGCCCTGGATAAAGCACTCAGTTGCTTGTCTCTTAGGAAGCCATATCTTGGAGGCACAGGCACATTTTTGTCATGCCTATTTACCTCCTACACTTAAGGCCAAGGAGTGCCCTTGATAGGGCTTCTAGGTATGCTGAAATATGAAAACCACAGACCTGTGTTCATCTGTAGTACAACCTTGGACAAACCATGCCCCTCTCATGTTTCAGGGCAAACTCATAAAATCAATCCTCTTCCTCAACAGAGGAGGCCAACAGGAGGCTGCTCAAGGACTCAGTGAAACAAAGTACTAGATAAACACTCCATCTCACTTTGCTCTGAAGAAAAGCACCTATTCAAACCACACACGTACCACTATGACTTGTCAGAGAGATGGTTTGCAGTGTGTGTAGTCAACCTCATTCGTTTATTAATTTTTCGTTAAATGTCTAAATAAAAAAGAAGATGGGAGAACTTCTTTAGCGAAAGAGTGGTCAGGCATTGGAACAGGCTGCCCAGGGAGGTGGTGGTCACCATCCCTGGAGGTGTTCAAAAAAACAAGTACATGTAGCACTTCAGGACATGGTCTAGCGGTCAGGTAGATGTTAGGATGAAGGTTGGACTTGATGATCCTAGAGGTCTTTTCCAACCTAAATGATTCTATGATTCTATGAATTCCAATGACTTCTCAGCAAAGTCAAATACTACAGAAAAAGAGTCTCTTGGAAAGTCCATGCTTCATGTGCTAACTTGGCACTAATTCATGGGTGGTGACATGCAGTAGGCTGGGCACTCTCTCCATTCCTCTTTGCCTTGTCCTGTTCCTACCCTTCTCTTCCAACACTGACCTCTGCCTGGAAATAATATGCAGTCACATCACAGGCCTGGGACTACGGTATTAAGAATTTCAAAGAGGCATTTCAAAGATTTTAAGTGAAGTTTCTGTTTGGAAACATTATTTTGGTTTTAGGGCAGCACTAACAAAGAGAATGGGCAAAGAAAAGCAAGGGCAGCTTCAGCTCTTTGCCTCCATAGAGGGTTGCTGTAGACCTTCTCCCAGCCCATCCATGTGAAGAGCAGCTAATGATTCTGGAGCAGAACCAGCTTTCTGGTGCTGCAGGGTGTCAGATCAGCTCCAAGACCGGCTTAACTATGCTGGGGATTTCCACACAGAGATTCACAACAGTAACTGTGTCAGCCCAGCTGACAGCTTTCCTTTAGGCAGCTCTGGGTCACACTCCACAACTGCCTGTCACTACCTGATGCATGGCACAACAGGAAGCTCAATGTTTACTTTGATACCCGTTACCTGCTTATCACTGCTGGGCTGTGAACCACAGCTTTGCTCTTGTTGGTTTACTCAACGGAGAGTTTAAATAACTCAGTGTTCAGAGTACTTATTTTGCTCTGGTTAAGACATTGCAGTAGAGCACCAGGGATCAATATTACCCACAGATTTAAGGTTCAGTATCTCTGTGACTTTAAACATGAGAAGCTGCAGAGAAAACCTGTTCTCTTTTGGGAGAGACTCCTGTCAAAACTGTATTGGTGGTTGTCTGAGTCCAGAATCTTTCTTGTACTGAATTTGGACGTATTTCTGATTTTCTGCTGCTTTCCTGAGCTCACTGGTTCCAAGGGCAAGATAAACAGATCTGACTTAAACTGCTCCTGACTAAATGGCTGCCATTCAGAGGGATGCAGATGGGCAGGGCTGTAGGAACTTTATAAAATTTAACAAAGAGAGATGCAAAGTCCTGCATCTGGGAAGGAATAATCCCTTTCAGTAACACAGGATGGGGATGGACGGGCTGGGGAGAAGCTCTGCTGAAAAGGACTTGGGGGGGATCCTGTTGGGAAGTGACCATGAGCCAGCAGAAAACCCTGGCAGCCAGAAGAGCCAACAGCATCCTGGGCTGTTGGAACAGAAGAGACCCAGCTGATGTTTCCTCTTTATTCAATGCTTGTTAAATTGCATCTAAACACTACATCCAATTTTAGGCTCCTCATTGCAAGGAGAACATTGATCAGCTGGAGGGAGTTCAGTGGAAGAACAGCAAGACGGTCAGGGGCTTGTTCAGGCTGGAGAAGATATGACTTCAAATGGACATAAAGCAGCCTCCCACTAAATATGAGGAAGCCACCAGCTAGATAGAGCAGTAACACATGGTGGGAGGATGAAAGGTAAATTGAAACAAGAGAAGTTCAGTCCAGGTATAAGTAAAAACATGTGTATTGTGAGGGTTGTCAAGCACTGGAACAGATTACCCAGATTGTCCAGTCCATGTCTTTGGAGGTTATAAAGACTTGGCTGGATCAAGCCCTAAGCAACCTGATGTCACCTCACACATGACCCTGCTTTGAGTAGAGGGTTGGACTGCAAACCTCCTGAGGGACCTTCCAACATCGATTATTCTACAAAACTATGAGAAGTAGAACAGTGTAGTGGAAAAGTAGAAAAAGCCAGGTAATACTGAGGCAGAATGAAAGAAAGTTGAAGAATGAAAACGTGTTGGCGGAAAACTGGACAGGAGATCTGGCTTCTGTTCGTGGTCTGTTTACAGGAACAGAGGCTGTCACCGAATATGTCACTTACCTCTTGGCTGTGCTTCTGATTCTAGGCTGCCACAACTACTTTGTGTGGGCTAGATTTCCAGGGCTAGATCTACGTCTAACAAAAGGAGGTCCTGACCTTGGATGATTTATTGAGATTTTAGATTCCCCTTAGTTTCCTTTAGATTTAGCAATGTGTAACAGAAAGTAAAATCATGGTTGAAAAACAGAAAGAAAGGAGATAAAGAAATTATGCAAAGAGAGTAAATGCAGTAAGAAAATAAAATAAAAATTATTTTAATACTTCTAACATCTCCTCAGTCAGTGACATAGAAAAAAAAATTATAAGAGGTGGGGACAGAAGGAAAAGAAATATTAAACCCAAAGTAGCAATGTCTAATTTTAGCAAGTTGAATTGAAAATCTTTGTTTACTACCCAAAATCTCTTGGGTAAACAGAATATTCCTTTGTCCCTTTGTTAATACAAGAGGGATAATAAAGCTAAGAGACAACACTGGATTTAAGGATAATCAGATTAAGACTGCATCCTCTGTTTTCTTTCTAATCTTTACTTGCAAAAACCGATGATGTTTGGAACAATGCAAACTGTATCTAAACAAAATGAACATCTGCTGGCCTGAGTGAAAGACTGAAGACAATGGACAAAGTTTAGTTGTGTTGGACAAAATTTACACAAAACTTTGAACTTTGGTCTGACCTAGAACATCTTATGTTGGTTGTGCTGTTCTCTTAAACAGAGAAGAATGACACCCAGCTGTAGGGGGTTCTATGTAGTGACAAATCTGGACCACTGATGTGGTGTTACATGGGATTCTGGCCAGATCTGATCTTACATGTCTAAAGTCAATTAATAAGAGGTACTCTCCTTATGTAGCACTAACAACAACTGGTTGTTCTAAAGAGATGGAGGCCCAAACCCTTTCTCCTAACCACGTGAATAAAATGTCTCTCATGGAAAAGAGTAGTGATTAAAGTACAGTAATGATGGATCTTATGAAATGAGGATTATAAACACAGGCATGGGGGAGAAGTGGGTAAGTCAATCACACCACCCATGTGACATTGCTCTCAGGAACTTGCTGTTGCGTTTCTGTCTGAAATGAGCACACTCTACGGGCTCTGACTGCATAAGGATCATTTTAAAGGGGAAGAATAATTAAGCGATGACAGAGGCATCATCATTATTAGATAATCACAACCCAGGGGCATTAACAAACGTTGAGTGTCTCTAATCCCATGGGGTCTAATTATTCTGTGATAATAACCACACCTACAAGTTTTNGGGGACATTTTAATATTTTTGCTGAAAGAACATGCAGTTGGCCTTTCAAAAGGGCTCATCAGTATTCTAATCTAACTAGCATGTGTGATTGGCATTAAATTGTCTGCCCTTTACGGTGATCTCTAGCCAATCCGAGTATTCACCCTTGCACAAACTGGTCTCCCAGTTGACAACACAGCACCAGCATGCACTAGTTCTGTTTCTTGGGTCAATTTTTGGCAAAGGAGAGGTGGATTTTCCCATCTGGGTGGTTAATTCTCTCTAAGGTCCTCTGACAAACACATTGCCATTGGTGTGGAGAGAGAAGTAAAAACTTGCTCATTTTCTGGTATCTTGGAAGTGCTGTCTGACATGTCAGAAAGGAAGATTCTAGTAAGTTTAAGTGCTTGCCTTGTGCTTGGATAAAATAAAATACAAGTGACAGATGCACTCCAGGGAAAGAGCACCAGGAAAGCAAGAGAGCAAGAAAGTCAGGGGGAAACAAGAATGACAATATAGAAAGACATATACTAATATCACAGCCTTCCTCGAGTAAGTCAATGTCCCTCTACTTCTTCATTACTCTCAGGTGAAGAATTCCTGTGGAAGATTGTCCAGATCTTCTCAGGGTACAGGAAAAGAGAAGCACCAGTGAGGAAAGCAGGAAGGGAGAGCAGCATCCACTCAACATCTGGTTGCATCTGTGTGTCTGTGCCCATGCATGTGCAAATGAAGCTAAGCAAGACAGAGGGGGAGGAGGAGAGAAGGAGTCTTTCCCCATGATGATCCTTTTGGTTGAAGCTGGCTTTCTGAAAACAGCTTTGTATTTCACCAAGTCCTGTGAGTACATTCACTTGTACAAAATAAAAAGAAAACAGAGAGAGGTGAACCAATTAATTCAAATTCTTTGCAAATTCAGAAGAACCATAGGTCTTAAAGACCTGGAGATGAACTTCAGACTCATAAATCCAGACTCTTCAGTACTGCATGGGTCTTTGAGAGCTAAGGAAGCTCTGTGAGCCTGGGACAAGTGAAAATCAGGGTCACTTATCTTAATCACTTATGTCATTTACGTTAAAGCCTAACTTGACATTTCTGCTTGTCTTGAAATGGCAGTGTCTACACCAAGGACCTTCCACAGCAGTGCAAAGAAGGAGGAGAAAACAGAGCATACAAAGGTACTACAGGTACAGCAGACAAACTTATCAGCTTGTTATTTTTGTAGTTTTCTAGTCTTCTGTTCCATAAGTTTCCTCCAAACCTATCTATCTAACAGAAGGTATTTCAGGAAACAATGATTTATTGATTGGGCATATCTTTGTGAATCTAGGCTATTGTCTTTAAGGGTACATCTTCCTGTGAGATTATGAAGATGAAGAAAAAGTAGGTTAATTTTCTGGGCCAATTCCACAATCCACCTCTAGTGTAAACTACAAGCCACATGCCCTATTTCAGCACTGTGCCTGCAATATATTGTATATTCTCCCCAGCAGACCACAACGATAAATTGCCTTTGTTTTTGGGTGGGAAGTGCTTTAAAGAGAGGTGAGGGAAGGGAATAATAAGCCACAGTGGACTGTGCCTTGGCTTAAACTTTATAGCTGACCATTAGATATTTCCAAGTGTAACTCAAACTGAAATAAAATCAAATTGAAAACCCACAATATGAAGAAAACAAAGAATAATTACTGAGCATTTATGACTCTGTTTAACTCAGTGGGGCCAAGGGTTGTGGCCTGTGTTCATCGATGCACCACTGAGTTCACATCAAAACCAGAGCATTAGCATTTCTGCAGGGAACTTCCAGCTGTGCTCTCCTGTTTATTATTGCTATCTCACACAATTTGGAACCAGCTATTGTTCAGAGACTCATGCCCTAGTGCTGAAATGACCTCCATGTAGAGCCATTTCAGCATACAACCACTTCTACATCACTTTTCAAAGAATTTCTGATCTAGAATCAACAAAGTTCTACTTGAGCCCAGAGTCTCCTGCCTGGAGTACAGGTTCCTTCACATTGCCCTCCATGTGAATGCAACATTTTGACTTACTTTCACCACTAAGCAATAGCAAACAACAAGCAGTAGCATCTCTCCACAAAAAAACAGTGTCCATAGAGTCCAAGCCTGTAGTTCAAGGTAAGTCATGTTTTTGTTGCAAGAGTGCTAATCACATGCATATATGGCAATTCAAATTTGAGTATATGGGAGAGGATTGCCCGATTCATCTTCATTTTCACCTCTCTAATACATCTGTCTTAATATCAGGTAATTAGTCTTTAGGAAGTGTTTGTCCTTCCAGTGCAGCAAGATGTTCCTAAAAGATTTGTTTACCTCAGACACTTAGGAGTTCTATCTGTGTATTTTAGAACAGAGATAAAATAAACTATATATTGAAAGTCTGCAGGTAAAGGAGTCCAGAAAGCGCATTAATAATAATTTCCATGGAAAAAAGGATTTTTAGTGGGGTGTGCAAGCACAACCTCATCGTAATAGCACACCACGAGATACAGTCATTCACCTCAGTAAGTCACAGAACTTGAGGATTATTTTGTTTCATGTAAAATTACTCAGCCAGTTCCTTTGAAGACCATTTGTAAAGTCATATGCAGTTCAATGAGGCACTGCTTCTTTTCATTCATATTGCACATTTTTATTCTGTGAATAGCAAAGGCAGTGAAGGGTTTACTTTAGTTGGCTTTAAATTCATGCAGTTGTTGGGAGATACTTTTGTTCAGCCAATGCATAAAATAAATCAGCAGCCCCACATTCAAACAACTGTATCTTTTCAGAAAATGCTGAAACAATTAAGTTGAAGACTTTCATAAACTCTAATTCTCATTTTGTTCCACAACTTATCCTACCTTAGGAAAACAGGCCATGAGTATCCATGGACACGTGCACAATTCAGTAGGTTCGAAGGAGCAGTGTTGGCAGTAGTAAACCTTAGATAGCTAAAAGCTTCTTCAAGTGCATGGGTTTTGTTAAGATTTACATTATTTCCTGAATATTGTGAATTCCAACATTTTCTGGGCTTGGAACATTTTGTAAGATATATAGCATATAAGCTCAATATCAACCTGTGTAGCCAAGCTGATAGTATCATATTTCTTTCATAGAAAACAACCCTGAATGAACTTGAAATAGTACTTCCAATAGGAATAAAAATAGCATTTTTTACAAACTGGGATTCTCGTGGCTTAAAATAGAGATTAAGAATGGGGTAGAGAGACACTTACAGAATATAATGTATTATAAAGCATTATTTGTGTACTGCAAAGTAAATCCTGAAATGTGCTAAGGCACTGGATTTAATACTTTAGGAAGATGATAATGTACTAATGTTTAAAAAACAAACATGTCTCCTGTCGAATTAGATCCTACTAATCCATGGTTTAGTACTGTACACTGTTTTCTAAAAAAAAAAACCAACCCAACAAACCCAAAGAATTAACTAGCACAGCACTTCATTGAAAAATATGCACGTGTTTCTGTCCTTCAGCATACAACTTTGCTATTTTTGCAATTCTGATGAAGCAGTCAGAGATTTCTGTGCCAAAACTTCATAAATTGATAATGTTGTTTCTAAAAGAGAGGCAAGGAGCTTCAGTGACAGGTTCTGCCCACCCTAAGCTCAACTGTTCAGCAACTGAACTTCCCTAAGGTCCTTTAGGTTGAATAGCTTCACCTGCTCAGAAACCAGTTTGCTGGGGGAATGTACAAAAACCTCTTACATTTTAAGGGACAAATATGCAAACAAGTCACTCCAGTTAATTGATGGCCTGTCTGCTGCCATCGGCATCCTTTGGGTTATCACTGGCTTGTTTTTTCAAATGAGGAGACCAGGGAGAGACAGAGCTGTTCTGGGGAGGCTCTGAGGGAATTCATCACCCTTCACCTCTCCTTTTACTATACTGGGACTCTGGGAGATTTTTAGCCACAATTCCTACTCTTTTCTTCTTCAGTCATTTAAGACATTTTGAAGAACTATTAAAAATACAAATATAGTTCAAAAATGCATTCCCAGTTTCCTATTTTTGGCTCCAGCTTGTGTTTGGATGCCTGCTTAAGGATGACCTAATTATCAGATGGGCTGAGTACCAATGTATCTCTCCAAGAAGTAGCATAATCTCTGGGCACGGAGAGAAGTCAAAATCAATTCACTTATTTAGGAGCCTAACCACAGACTCAGAAACTTAACATCATGTGGGTAAGCCCAGCTGACACACAACAGTTCAGAAACATTCTTCTCTCACCACTGATCTCCTTAAACTATGCAGTCAAGTGTTGGGCACTGGGTGGTGGGCATGCTAAGGTAAGATTTGCTTCCATGGCTTCCTTGCAAACACATACTTTTAAAAAATTGATGCTGAGATCAGATTTAAGGCACTGGACTGCTCTGTGCTCTGAGCACTAAGAGAATGGTGTTAATAGTATAACTAGATTTAATTAAAAAACTGAAAATCATACACTTGGGTTGTTTAAGCATCCATACAGGTTATGGGTACTGTATGTATACTGTACTTATAAATCTTTATTTAAGATGTGTTTTATTTATCAACTGTATCTTTATCCTAAAAACCCATGATCATTATACTAGGGAAGTTTTCTATGTGCTGCAAAACTAATAAAACTTATTTTAAATGACTTTATACTAATGGTACCTTATTTTAAATGCTTTTATAATAATGGAACCCCCATTAATTCCCCATGAAGCGGCACAAAAATAATCAATTTGTACCACAGCCTGAAGAGTGCCATTCCGCATTTTAAACCGATCTTTTCCAACATGAAACATCTACTTCATTCTTTAGCAAACTGTCAGACCTTCCTACACACCAGTGGTAGGGTTATTTTTGGATCATCCTGGAAGCAAATCACAGCTCTCTCAGTGGGGGTACTGGCCTCTAACAAAATGTCACGGTGGCAGACTTGCACCGCTGATTGGGGAAAAACGGATTGTACCGAAGGGAACAAAAAGAGAATCTTCTAAGAATGATTATTTGAACATCCTTCACTGCTTCTCTGCTGAAGCATCTTGTATATTCTATAAAATCTCTAACATTTCAACAATTGTGTTCACAACATGAATACCTCCGACGAACAAAGACAATCTTCATGCTGTATTAGGGGGTAGAGAAAATAATGAACCGCGGATGCTAACTATAAGTTATAATTCTCGGCTTCTAGCAGGAGGAAGGGATGAATTAATTCTTAGAGGCCAGTCATTGTAATCAGGGTTTTTTCTCTTTTTCAGTTTATTCAATACTTTACAGACTTCTTTTTTGGGGGCTATTATTCTTCAATGTCAGCATCTGTCTGAAAATGAGTATTTTTAGACTTTTGTGCTTAGGAGAGTTTTTTTTCAACATAAGAGCTAATGGCTGAATTTTGATATAATATGGCAAAAGCTGGACTGGATTTTAAGAGGTCATTAAAGAAAAAAGTCTTTCTGCACTGACAATATTTTTTTTCAGAAAGGTTTCCTCTTAGGTTTACACAGCAGATAAACCTGAAGAGCTTTTCTGCTGAAGCATGAATAGCTAGTTCAGCTGTGTGAATAAATAATAGTTTAGAGAATCAAATAATCATGAAAATGTCATGGAAAATCAAGGCTCCTAAGTCTGAAACTGAATTAGCTTCTGGTTTAGCAATTCTATCCCCCTGCAGCTTAGAAGTTATATTGTGTATGTTTATGCAGATAAATTTGGATGTATAATTAGATGTTTTGCCTCTTCATTTGCACATAGAAGGGCTTTCCTACTGACTACTGAAAAAACATTTATGCATGGATTTTAGGAAAGAAAATTGGAATGAGCTCACCGAGGCTGTGGAACCTCCATCCTTGAAGATATTCAAACCTTGAGTGGACATGGCTTCCATTAATCTGCTCTCAGTGGTCCTGCTCTTAGCAGGAGCCTGAAGTAGAGACCTTGGAAAGCATCTACCAACCTATGTGATTCTATGACTCTATTGTTACAGCATCAACCAATAAAAAAACTCTGCAGTGATGGAAAAGGGCAAGATGACAAAATAAGCAGGTGTTTGAAACCAAACTTCTCTGCTCTTTCTGTGAGTTGAAAATATTTTTCTGCTGTTGCTTAACACCAGTTTGCAAAAAGATCAGGAGCTTTGTATCTCCTGATACTGGGAATTGTTTTACAGTGTTGTATCAACCTTGTACCACACAGGACAATAAGAGCAAACATTGCTGTCCTTGAGAAATCTAGGTTAGTGGGTCAACTGGCACAAATTAAATGTCAGACAGGGTTAGAGGCAGATATTCTGATCCTGAGCTTGTATGTCCTTCCTTCACATCCACCTTCACCCATTGAACTACCCATAACTCTCTTAAGTCTCTGGAACAGGAGCCTTCCTGCGAGCTCTTTGTTAGTTGATCCATTTGCAGGACATGTCAAGGACAGTCTTTGTAGGAGAGGACAAGGCTCCTGACACTCAGCTGAGATTCATCCTGCCTAAAGTGAGAAATTTACAGTGTTGATACCTAGACCTGAGGTAGTCCCTCCAAAATCCCTTCCCAATTAATGGGAAATGCAAACTTCCAGAGACCAACCAAAAGGGAGCTGAGATAAACTGGCTCAGACAATCTGGAGTCAGGTAAAAGCTCCCCCAGCCCAAATCCTTATGAAATACTGCAGGAACCTGCCTTTAAAACAGGGAAGTTTTCTAAGAGAGTGAAATGAAAAGAAAGTGAAGAATTAATTAACTAAATAGAGGTGATTAAAGTAAATAAAGGAAACAATTATCATATCAAAATAAAAGACAAGAAAGATGATTAAGTGAGTCTTCAAAAGACCCGTGAGAAACTCATGAAAGACATAATATGCATTTACCTGGGTTTTATTCTTTCATGATTTCATTTTCATTTTTATTCACTACCATCTGATAATTGCAAGAAACAGTTACTTTAACCATGGGCAATTTAAACTATTTTAATTTTTTTTCCAGGGCCAAGAGACGAAAGAACCTATTTATTGCCTGAGGGGATTTTTACTAAAATGAAAGCTTAATCTTTCATGTTTTTTTAAGCAAAGGCTTTTAAAAAATCATTTCTAACAATGCTGTAGGGAGAGACTTCCATGGGTATGCAAAATTGAAATTATAAATTTACAATTATAAAAAAATTAATAGTTTGGGGGATTGCATTGTCTCTGTTCTTTCTGAATGAATACTGTTTCAAGCTTAAGAGAAAGTATTTAGCACATGGAGGAGAATGAGTGTCCTTAGAATCTCTTGTGGTCAGAGCTATTTAGTAAGGACATATGAGAGAAAGACCACTAGAGTTTGTTTGGAAATATGTGGTTGTATGAACTTTGAAGAAGGAGTTTCATACAGATCGAACAGTCACTATTAGATGTTGAATATTTTTCTCTTCTTTTTGAATATATTGTGATTAGAAGCAGCAAAACTTGACATCCTCAAATATCAAATGCCCCGTTGTTTTCTTGCTTCCTAGTCTGTTTTTCTGTGTTGCTAATGCATCAAATTTGGCCTGACCACCACCCCCTCCACAGCAGTCTGGTGTCCTGAAGGTTGTTATATCTTATCTATGCAAAATTAAGCTGACAGATGAATTTTAACTGAAGCAACCACCTTTTGGGCCTCTTATGACACATGCCTACAAAGGATAGAACAAGAGCTCTTGGTCAAAGATTGATTCAGGAGATATCTTCAGGAGAAGATCCATGTTAGAAACATGGATATGATTTATGTGGCTGCCATGGTTTAAGGCATATTAGAATTACATGCTCATGCCCATCCCTGTTCCATTCAGTAGTTTGGCTTTAACAGCATCAAGAAAAGGATTAAATTTAAGCATGTACCTTTGCACTCCTAAATTTGGGCAGTTTTCTGAACTGAGAAATATTAATTTAATGCATTATCTGGAGAGACACAAACATTTCTTCCTGGGCTTAGTGCAGGCTTTGAAATCAGACAAAATAATTTACACTTATGAAACACAACAAACTGAAGTGTTCTATTAAAAGGAAACTAGACCAAAAAAACACCCTCAAGGCCTCCAAATACCCATACATTGAAAGGCAGATTTAAATGTTTTCTGCCAACATATTTCAAGTTTTAATGGAAATACTTTGAGCTACTATGAAAAGCTTTATCGAACTAAATTCATTTTCTATAGAGCAGGGAAGAATCACTGAAGATATTATTCAGGTTTACAAAATATTTAATAGGGTGGGGAATGTGGAACCAGATAAGAAAGGTTACACTGAAGGACATTTTAACAAGTTTTGATTTTAGGTTGGTTGTGCATCATAAATAGGTCAATGGATCTATTAGATATAGACTTTTTCTTTCACACACCAAGCTGTCTAATATTAGAAACACTTGTGTACAGCTACTATTTGTAAGACTTTCAAAAGGAATTGTCATTCTGAATACACTATTTTGAAGGCTCCACGACCAGAGTTTTTGGAAAATAACACATTTTCAATGTGTTAGCCAAAATCACTAATCTCTTTGGAAAAAACCCTTGATATCTGCTCTATGATACCTCCCTGAGCAATACTAAGGTCTAGCTGACCCAAAGGAATATCAGCCCAGCCCAGCTGAAGCACCTTTCTAACCATGTGCCTCTGCAGACTTGGACATCAGATGGCTCCATCCTCCAGGTACTCAAGGAGCCTTGAGACCAGGTTAAAAGAGGGTTGTTCAGCCTGGAGAAGAGAAGGCTCCAGGGAGACCTTATAGCAACCTTCCAGTACCTGAAAGAAGCCTACGGGAAGGCAGGGGAAGATCTATTCACAAGGGGTTGGAGCAATAGGAGGAGGGGTAATGGTTTTAGGCTAGAAAGGGGTAGATTTAGGTTGGACATTAGGAAAAAGTTCTTTAATGTAAGGGTGGTTGGTCACTGGAGCAGGTTGCCCAGAGAGGTGCTGGAGGCTCCATCCCTGGAGACATTCAAGGTCAGACTTGATGGGTCTCTGAGCAACCTGATGTAGTTAGAGATGTCCCTACTTATTGTAGGGTGGTTGAACTAGATGACCTTTAGAGGTCCCTTCCAAGCCAATGCATTTTATGATTATAACAGCAAGTCAGCCAGGCTGGATAAGAAGATTGTGTTAGAAAAGGAGAGAGGAAAATGTGGACCTTAAGGATGAATCTGAGTCTGTGCTAACACAGCAAGACAAAGAGCACAACAGAAAGATGCTGCTGCCTGAGGTTCTGGCGCTGCTTTGCAGCAAGGCAGCAACGCTCAGCAAAGTTCATTTCCAACTGCTCTACACCACAGTGCAGAGTGCTGGGTTGCCCTGAGCCTTGTCAGTATGGCTCAAGAAATGCTGAACATGCTTTGGGAGGACAGGCTACTCAGCCATTTGACAGCTAAACTGCAGAGATATTACAGAGCATGCATGAAACATTTCCACTTCTACAAAGAAGTGACACTTAGCAATACTGCAGAAATGTTGACACTGAGATCAGCCTTTTGCAAAGTGTTAAGCCCCATCTCCAGGAGGGGGGGAAGAGATTGCTCAGGTTTAACAGAAACATGTATCAGCAAACCAAAATTACATTTACCCAACCTGCTTCTCAGTGATGTTGCAAATGAGTAAATTAATATTATTTTTAGGTTGAGATGAGGCTTACACCAGCAACAAGAAAATTCTGCACAAGCTTAGTATTAGCCAAGCTGCCTCCCATTTAACCTCTCCCCCAAACAAACAAGAGAACTATAATATAGGAGGGAGTGTTGGCCAGAGTTAACTCCCAGCACCACGCTCGGTCCCAGCTCTATTGTGCAATGAAGACTGTTTTCCTTACTGATGAGCTCAAACCCTCTGCCATGAATTACTTTTTCATGGGGAATAAATACACACTTAAACAAGATTAAACACAAATGTTCTTTAGTGGTGTCTAAAATAATACAAATGTTTTTTAAGAACAGCAATAAACACACTTCATGATGCAAATAATTACACCCTGCAGCCTTTATGTAAAGATAAGCGGACGGATTCTTGACTCAGCTACATCACTGTAAATTCAGAGTAACTACACTGAATCAACATCCCTCTCCATGGATTCTGGAGATGCTGAAGTGTGTTACTGAACTGTGGATTTGCTCTGATTTCTCTCTAGGGTTTTGCAGACATGCATGGCTGGAGACTACACGGTGGTCATGGAAGACCCATCACCTCTTATCCTCTCTGTTGTTCCCCTCTAAGTCTGTCTTCTGCTTAGACTAATGAAGTCAGAATCTGTGTATTCCTTGTGCATCTGATATCACTTCTGTAACTGTATTCTCAGCTAGGACCAGGAGAAAGCTCAACTGATACTACAGCAGAAAAAAGAGAAGGACTTCACAAAAATTCATGATGGGTGAAGGAAATTTGTGCATGATGTGCTGGGAAGCAAAGATCAGTCTCTCAGAGATTAAAAAGAACCACTTTGGCTGATATTTCTGTAGGATGGGAAGAAGTTAAATTTAGCTTATTTTTCCCATGCAATTGTAATTTTCATGGAGTTTTGTAAGATGGGTCTGTTAGGTTCTAATGGCCCCTGAAATGAGTCTGGAAAGGTGAACACGCCCACACTAGACCACTTGAAAAATAAGGTATTCCCTTAAAAATAACAGCAACAACCATTCTAATAGTTCAGAATTTATATGAGCATGGAGCTTGGACACAACCACTGTTTCAACTATCATCTTCCCATCTATTCTCACGTCTGTATTTTGAAAGCAAGTGCTCTGCTCTTACCGGGACTTGTGAGGGCTCCCAGAGCACCAGTCGTTGTGGAGAGAGGATTTGCATTGGTGGTGGTAGCTGAGGTTTGGGCGGCGGCTGCTGCGGCTGCTAAAGTTGCCAAATTCTGTAACTGTAAAGCGTTCATGCCTGTGTGGAGAAGCAATAGGGTTAATTAAAACATGTAATAATAATTTTTAAAAAAGCTATTTTCAATGGACACGGAGCTTGGGATGTACCTTGTCAAAAGAGCACATTCTTCTTTGCACTCCTAAGACACCTCTAATTTAGGTTCACTCAGAGCAGGTTGCCCAGAACTGCATCCAAGCAGGTTCTGAATATCTCCAGAGAAGAAGACTCCACAATGTCTCTGGGCAGCCTGTTCCAGTGCTCTGTCCCTGAATAATATCTTTCCCTTCTATTCCTTGGAGCTGAGAGAATACAGCAAAGGCACCAGCCTGTAGTTCAGGAAAATTAAACCTGGTTTGTATCTCTTCTATACGGGAAGTGTAGAATTAAAAGTCATTTAAACTCAGTGTGAAGCCCAGGTGCAATACTATTTCCTGACACAGCAGGGGATGTAAAGAAGATAACTAATGTTTAAAACGTGTTTGGGACAGGGTCATATAATTGGGATGAATATAATTTGTTTCCCGTGTCTCCTCTGAGTATATCTACTAAGGCTACACTGCGCACTAGCCAATAATTGTGCTGATTTTCCTTTTGATAGTTCATTTCTAAAGCCACATGAACTAAGAACATCAAATTAGTGTCAGTCTGATCTCAGAGCCATCACTGAGGTAGAGACTTTCAGGCCATATGCTCTGGACTGGGACACCAAGTCAGTCAGTCATCTGTCATTTCATTATTTTAGAAGATGTGGGGAGATGTACCTGAATTGCAATGAGCACCTTCAAGAAATGGATGCATTTAAATAGCAAAGGTTTTAATTTAGATGACACGTAAAAAAGGACAAACAAAAATAGATTTTTGTGAAACGAAAAATAAAAATGATTAAGGAACAGCAAAAGGCATTAATTTGACTTATCTCAGATGGACAGGAGTTTGTCTCTCCAGAGGTCTTCAAAAGTACCTACCTTTTACCTTGGACTAGACAAAGTACTTAGGCACTTACTCTAAGGTGAACTGCATCAGTAAGAGACTAAAGTGCGGATACAAGTTAGATGCTGGCATTAACCAGACTGGATCCTTCTCAGGATACTGTGAGTAAGATACAATTGTCCACAGGGAAGATGTTCAGACTGGGTGTCTACGTACAGGCATAAGAGAGGTTGCTTGGCAGTGAGAGATCATAGTTTTCAGTTTGGACACAGAGGAGAACTGTACATGCTGCTCGAGCCCTCAATAGAATTGACAAAGAGCAAAAATCCAAAATACTAAAAGAGTTTTATTATGTTCTTGTAGTCCTGATAATGTAAGTACCCACAAATGGTTAGATGGTAGGAAGAGCAATATCTTTTTTTTTTAGAACAACTGATAGAGCTGGGAAGATTGCATGAGTTTTGGGGAACACCCAAAGAAGAGCCTGAGTGCCTGGAAACTTGTCCAATTTTTTCTTAACATTAGTTTGTCTAGCAAGAGATATGACTCCTCCCTGCACATTTTGTTTCTTAAGCCAGGGGAACTTAATAACAACTTGGAGAAGATGAAAAAAAAAAAAAAAAGAGGTTAAACATAATGCTTTGTAAGTATGTTTGAGAAGAAAAAAAATACAACGAAGAAGAGGCATTTTCTAGGAATTGAGAACTCCTGAAATAATGGAGAGTGATACTACTTTCAAATGTGTATGTTGCAGACTCAGGTTGGAACAATCAACAAGCCCTATAAAGAGATATTCTTACTGTCTCAGCATTGGGAACTGTGAGATGAATCCTGATATAAGCATTTATTTGTGAATAACCCCACAAATATAAATATAGCATGTTCCAACAGGCAGGTCAGGTCTCAGGCGAGCACCTAGCTTGGCTGAGGTTCTAACTTCCATGCCTCAGTCAAATGCCCAAAGCCAGCTCTGATATTGGTGCTTTTGAAAATGTGACACAATGACAATGTTAGGAGTCAGGTTTTAGTTGACCCAAGATCCACCACTTTGCAGTCTGGAACACTTGGAAGAATGACACGACCAAAAAAGCCATTTCAGGTTTCTTTTGGAGGCTAATGACCATATTAAAAAATAATGCTTTTCCATTACCAATCCAAACTACTTGGCAAGATGCAATAAAGCTACCCTAGTCACAAGGCACTATTATCCTAGACATTTAGGTTTAACTACTAAATAAAGTGATCACGGGTTACTGCTGCAATTTGAGCAGTCTTCTAAATCAGCTTTGACAAAGTTTAAGTGCTTAAAATAAAAAGATAATTCTGAAATGGCAAAACTGTACCTTAATTACACAGACATTTTATAAATTCTGAAGAATTAGGTATTGGGTACTCAAATAGAATGAAACTGCTTAAAACATCTCAAATCCTGAACAAACTCATTTTCTAAGGCAGGAAAAGTTGGTTGAATAATTTTTAAATCTTTTATTTTTACAGTGAGTCTAAGTTTTGGAAGCAGTGTGATAGTAACAAATAAGTTTCTGAAAGCAGAGATGGTGAGGAAATTCATAATAGTTTTTGAATCCTATCCCTGGTTTAACCTGAGAACTTTTCTGTCAAAAAGTACATTCCAGACAGAAATTCAGATATGCAGGCATCATTTTATTTTTTTTAATTACTTAGTTGACCTACTTGCTTGCCTCTGGTGGGTTGGTTTTTTTCATTTAAAAATACTCTTTCTTTGATAATAAGATTCTACAGATTACTTCAAACAAGATTTTAAGGATGGAGAAGACTTAAGCTGGAGTCAGCTCTTCACAAACAAAGCAGACACTGGTTCTCAAACTGAGATGTGGAATCCATTTTCATCCTGGATTGATATTTGGTCACCAAACATCATTTACCTTCCTCTTTTGTAAGAAGTGTAAGTAATTCAGCAAAGAATGTCCAGCAAACATTGCTGGTCTGCACTGAGGCCATATTTTGTGCCTTTCTGTAACAGAGATTTGGGAAAGCAATGGGTTGCTCTCCACCATGGCAGCATGGTTTTCTATCACCCACTGCTTCATCAGAAGGATCAGTCATAATCAGCTTATATTTCTTCTGTGGGGAGGCTTCCACTTTGGGCTTTTAAAGAGCACACATGGCAGGATGAAATAATAGAGAACGAATACAGAATGGTACTAGAGGAGAGACTGCAAAATAACTTTACCTAGATGAAATCCCACACGCTTCTGAAAATGCACGGACTTTTCTGCAAACCTCAGTTTAGATGCATATAGATTCTGAAGTGATTTAATACTGTTTTTTCTATTCCATTTTATGTGCATGGCTTTGCCCATGCTTGCAAGGCTGCAGAAGGGTCTGAGCACAGAGGGCTGGGAAGCTGGAAAGCAGCATGAGCACATTGTGCAGTGCTCAGGAAGAAGTACAGCAGAGAAGACAAGGTCAACAGGCAGTGGAACAAACAACTGCTCTCCCTGAGCTCATGAACCATCATCGCGCCTCTGTGGATGCAAAATAAACACCAGCATTGCCTCATTCCACAAAAATATTTTCTTATAGCGGGACATTTCCTGTGGAAGCACAAGAGGAACCCATCAACTTGATGGAAGGGTTTCAATGCCAAAAGAAGATTAACAAGAGCTGGGCAGTGACGAAGTTGTCTCCCCGCCCAGTCTGTTTTATTGTAGAGGTGACTAAAAGACACTGGCCACAAACCAGCTCCGCAGATGTTACAGGGTGTCAGCTTCAGTGCCTTCAGGAAAAAAAGACTGCTTGCTGCTGTCACACGCACGTAAGAGGAGGACAGCAAAGAGCTCTGCTGAATTGAGCACCCAAATGTGACTGTCAGCAAGGGCTCATGGCACACCCCATCACCCAGCATGCTCTAGAGCTAATTGTGTCAACAGGTTTATCACTTAATATGCATCCTCTTTAGGATCCTCTGTCTCCTCAAACCTAAAAAATAAGTCCTGTCATCACTGTTTCACGTTCCTCGGGCATTTTACCATCTCTGTTCTCTCTTTATTGGTTTCTCCCATCAACTTGTCAAGTGTGTCAACATCGCACTTGCTAGGAAAAACTTGAAGGAGGGAAACCAAATGCTCTCAAGTCCCAGACTCAGCAAGTACTTTGCTTTCAAATGGAGGTTTTTGGTTCTGCACTTCAGTCTCTTACTGAACTTCAGCTAAGGTATAGTTCTGTGGGACTAATCTGCACTCTCATTCTCTCCCCTTTCACAGACTTGTCTTCACACATTTCACATCCTACAGCTCTTTCAAAACAGTCCCAAATCCCGCAACAGAGCTGGACCACAAATGAGTAGATCATTTTTATTTGAAAGTGCTGCTCACTCAGCAAATGCACCACTCTCTGAAGAAATGCAAATTGCTTAATGCTGAAGAACAGCCTCATAGGCAGAGCTGCACATGAAAAATGAAAATCCCCCTGTAGAGGGGAAAAAAAAGAACTTCTGGGTAAGGAATAACTCTTGATCTTCATGATGGAGATGATGT
The DNA here is from genome assembly GCA_013401335.1 of Brachypteracias leptosomus. NCBI lineage: Eukaryota > Metazoa > Chordata > Aves > Coraciiformes > Brachypteraciidae > Brachypteracias > Brachypteracias leptosomus. Next base: position 383,997 of record VYZX01012703.1, read on the forward strand.
TGGGAATTAAAGGGAAATGATTATAAAAACCAGAATCACAATACAGTTTGATTCCATTTTTAATAACATGTATTTACCAGTGTGCTATCAGCTTGGCAAATATTCAAGATTGCAAGGAAATGCAACTTCCATTTTGTTATTTGGCAGATTAAAAAAACAATTAAATTATGTCCAAAACAGATGCACGGTATGCCTTGCTTGAAACTTAAGATTTTTTAAAAAATTATTTATAAGGATAGGGGCATGAAAATTTAATTTAATGTTCACCTTAGGTAATTTTGTGTCTTATTGTTCACAGCAATTACCATAAATCTACATATCAATAAGCGAGAACAGATGTCAGTTGTTACAAGTGCTTGCCAATCAGGCCTGTTAAAAAGTGACAGATGGATGGTGATAGAACATTCTCATAAGGCCTATTAGCACATTCACAGGAAATTTTTGTAGTGCTGCACAGTCACAGATGCAGTTCTGTGAAAACACGGGGAAATTTGAGAGCACGAGATTTACATTTTACAACTTCTTGTGCTGCCTCTGACACAAACTTTCATACAATGAAGCAATTTGCCTCATTTCAGTCACTACAGCTTTTCTCCTGTGATAACCGTAAATTTGGAATTACTGGGTATTTGTAGAGGAGGCAACAGAGTCATGAGCTCTTCCTGAAGATTTCTTAGGCCTCATCAGCTCTTGGGTTTCCAAAACCATAATAAAATCATATTAGGAAATAGCTGAGATTCGCTTGCTGAACAAATTCCTAATAAAGGAAGGCACTGGCTACATTTTAGTGGCAATATATGCAAGGAGAGTTTCAAAGCCTGTGGTGATCATCGGAGCCAAATCTGCACAGCTCATAAGCAGTTCCCACTATCCTAACTTCCTTTTCTTTGGAAATTTAATCCTTCCCAATTATGATGATTTATTCCTTCTGAATCAAATCCTGACTGCAACTTAAAAATCATGGATTAAAGTAAAATTTATCATCTCCAGGCCAAAAAGCAACTATTTGCTAACACTGACATCAGCCATTTTGGATACTGATGTTAAAAATGGGGGTAAAGGCTTCACGGTCTGTGCCTGGAAGAGAGTGATGTTATTCCAGCAACATTCTAAGAATTAAAATAGAGAGGAGACCTGGGCGCTACCTCCATCAAACCATAAATATTCTGCACCTAATGTCAGAAAAGCTGCTTATCTGAGCAGTGCTTAAGGTACCCTGAACATTTAGTGTTTGACTTAGCAAAACAACTTTGAAGTCTGCATTTGATTCTGTCCTGTTTTTTAAGAGTATATGCTTAAATCCAGCTGAAAGCTAGAGTTACGAGATGACTCATGTAGGATCTCAGCATGTTTTCAAGTTATGCATGTTCTAAATACATTCCTGGCAAGGAACGTGCTTTTCTCAATCGAAACTTCCTCAGTCCTAGTGGGAAGGATTCATCTGATCTAACTTTATCTGAATAAAAGCTACTCGCCCAGGCTTTTGCTACAGTCAAAGGAGAGAGCAAGCGCAGATAATTCATCTGGTCTTAAAATAGATGGATCAACCCCAGCCCTTGGTAGGACGAATTGCAGCCTATGAATGACTCTTCATTGACATTGCAAGGAGACTGGATGCCTAATTTCCAAACTGCTGAGGTTCAGTGGGATGAATTCCACCCATACAGGAACCAAGGCAATAAAAAAGCCCTCTCCTTCCTTCCACCACTTATGGAAAGCCCAGACAGAGCTACAGATCCTGTGTCCAGATTTGGCCAAACATTCACATCATGCACTTTTACCACCTGAATAAGTATGTCTTGTAAACTGCCAAGTGTTGGTTTTCCTCTCAAGGTGCCTCTCCTACTGTAAGCAGGAGCAACATGTGGATTGAAAGCAGTTTCATTTGCATCAAACTCTCGTGTCTCCAAAAATGTTAACTGGAGTTTAATTTATTAGCTAAAAAACCCCCAAACAACATAACATAATTATATGGGTTAAATTATGTAGGACTTTCAACAGAATTACTGTTCCAAAGGCTCAATGGCTTTAGTCCCTGAGGTCAACATTCTCAAAACTGGTAGTTATCTTTAAGAAACAGCTTTCTCCCTTGAGTTGGAAACAGTTTCCCAGTGACCTTTACTTTTAATATGATATCCCTAAAGAGGTCATAGCAGGAGAAGCGCTCCTTCAGTATGGCTCTGCTGGAATGAAGCCACCAAAGAGTCAGAGGATATGAAGGATCTTTGGGCCAATGCAAAAGTGTAGAGCTTTTGTGCAGATGGTCCTGGCTTCCAACTGGTCCCTCCAGATCCACTGAGCCAATCCAACAATTAGAGGAAAATATTCAGAAAGCAGAAACTCACAGAGTTTCTCTCACCCATCTGCTCCTACAGACTCTGCAACAGGAGGAAATCTGGCTTGGGTAACAAAAGAAGGGTGAAATGGATTGAACAGGGCTCAGAAAGGGCCAGAAGTTCAACCCAAAGTGCAACCAAACTGTGAGTGAGTTTGGAAAGGACTGAAAAAAACCCCCATACATTGGAAAAATATAAAAAGCCCCAGCTGTAGATGGTTTAGGGATCTGGAAGCCAAAGCAAGAAAAGCCAAAAGCATGGTTTCTTCTGTATGATTTCAGAAAGCAAAATGTACTCTGTTCAAAGAAATTAAGAGTCCCTTTGTGTCTTTTCTGACTTATGTACATGTTTATATAGCCTGAGTGGTCACACATATAGAAATATTCCTGTACGAGTGAATATTTATTCCTGCCAAAGCATTATACATTAATGGACAATGCACAATCTTCATAGATGGTATATTTTTGAACATTTCAATTTTCTACAATCACCCTATGCCATAAAAACCCTTCCTGTTTATACTGCCTGTATAGTACATTCCAGGTTCTTCTTAAACAGGCAGGTTGGCTTAAATAACTGCAGCTTTTAGGACCTGATCCAGCACCAGTTGAATTAAATGCAAATGTTCAAATGACATCAGTCTCCTTTGAACTAAGCTTTCTGTGCAATTTGTGTATATTTGAAGGAGGAATCTTTTTTGCTTGAAAGGTTGCTAGTGCTTAATGTAGCTTGCATTGTCATTTTAAAGTAAGACAATCAAATCACATAATGTGATTCATCTACAATATTAGCCTTCCCCAAAGACAAAGCACAGGCTAGACACTGAGGCTTCAGAGGCATGTGAGAGAAAACATTGCCTTTAAAATGGCATTAGTAGATATTAGAGGACGGGAGGAGTGACGAGGAAGTGTTCAGTATAAAATACACACTTGATGATGTGCTTGCTTGCTTTAAACAGGACAGTGAAGCAAGTTTGGCTCCTGTAATCAAGACCAGGGGATTACTGTAATACTAGAGGCACCACTGCCAACTCTCCCAACTTTATTACTAGTCTCAACATATTACACTGCTTTCTTCATCTTGGCTCCTAAAATAAAACAATTCCACATAAATCTCATTTTTCAATAAAAGCGAGAATATCTAAACGCAAGAAGCGAGTGTGGAACCCTAAAGCTTGGAAAGCTAGATGACAAATTACAGAATCTCAGAATCACAGAACGTTAGGGATTGGAAGGGACCTCGAAAGATCATCCAGTCCAATCCTCCCACTGGAGCAGGGTCACCTAAACCAAGTTGCACAGGAACACGTCCAGGAGGGCTGTAAATGTCTCCAGAGAAGGAGACTCCACAACCTCCCTGGGCAGCCTGTAAATTACTACCTTTTGTCTCTCAGATTCTAGTATCTTGCATGTATTTTCAGTGAGCTAGTTTCATGGTTTGCTTGAGCTTCACACTTGGTCTATGAACACGGGGCAAAGGCAATACTGAACATACATTAGTGCCAGTGGGCTGCTATGTGAGAACAGCATTCACTTTTGAGGCTGGTGCTCTGTTTAATCTCTGTATGTTAGGGAGTTCTTGAGAAAAATACTCATTTTAATTTGGATTGGATCCTCAGCTCCCAAACCAACCAACCAATCACCCAACTAACCACCCAACCAACCAACTTCAAATGTCCTCAACTAGAAATGCCTAAAACCCCCATTCCTTTCAACAAAACTAAAGAATCCTTGCTTTTGCAACATAAAAACTACTTTAACCAGACTGAGGCATGTTATCAGGTAAAGGGAATTTAAAACTTCACACTGAAGATCAGTGTTGTTGCTCTGATAGCAAAGAAAATTGTTTTGATTTAAGAAACAGTATCGCTGAGGGACTGCATGGCAAGTATTTCTTCACATGTGCAGCAGGGAGTGTGCTGTGTCCTTGCTGTTCAGTATAGAGTCAACATGAGTTTTAGCAGTATAAATAAATGCTTGCAGATCCAAAGGTGCCTAATTTTGGTCAAGGAGGCTATACTAGAAGTCCCAATTCAGCAAACTGTGACTTAGAACCATAGAATCATTTAGGTTGGAAAAGATCTTTAAGATTGAGTCTAACTGTTAATGCAGCACTGCAAAGTCCACCACTAGACCATGTCCTGAAGTGTCACATCTACATGTATTTTAAAACTTCCAGCGATGGTGACTCCATTATTTCCCTGGGCAGCCTGTTCCAACACTTTACAGCTCTTTGAGTGATGAAATTGTTCCTAACATCCAACCTAAACCTCCTCTGGTGCAACTTGAGGCCGTTTCCTCTTGTCCTATCGCTTGTTCCTTAAGAGAACAGACTGACCCTCACCTTACTCCAGCCTCCTTTCAGGGAGTTATAGAGAGCGAGGTCTCCCCTGAGTCTCCTTTTCTCCAGGCTAAACAATCCCAGTTCCCTCAGCTGCTCCTCAGAGGACTTGTTTTCTAGACCCCTTGCCAGCTACATTGCCTTTCTTTGGACACACTCCAGCACCTCAATGTCCTTGTAGTGAGGGGCCCAAAACAGAACCCAGTATTCGAGATGCAGCCTCACCAGGGCCAAGAACAACAATCACTTCCTTAGTCCTGCTGGTCACACTAGTGCTGATACAAGCCAGGATGCTGCTGGCCTTCTTGGCCACCTGGATACACACAGGCTCATGTTCAGCTGGTTGTTGATCAGTATTCCCAGATCCTTTTCTGCTGGGCAGTTTCCAGCCACTCCTCCTCAAGCCTGTAGCGTTGCAGGGGGTTGTTGAGACCCAAGTGCAAGACCCAGCCCTTGGCCGTGTTGAATCTCATCCCATTGGCCTCAGCCCATTGATTCACCCTATCCAGATACCTTTGCTCTCATCCAACTTGGTGTCATCTGCAAACTTACTGAGGGTCTTCATAGAGACTTGAGCATAAAAGAGATGCTACAGCCCTGACATGTAAGTAAGAGTGAAATTTCAATTGCTTATGTGGCTTTTGATCAAACTTTTAGTGTGTGAATTCAGTGATAAGCACACCCATTGACTTCAAAGATAAAAGCTGGATCCCTCAAACTCAAAGTTCAAAGAACTTGCAAGCTGCAAAGACGGATCTTCTTTAGCACCTAACTCAATTGTGTCTAGATTTTATTCCTCACCTGGAAATATTATATTAATAGGTAAGCTACACACAATATGGAAATACAAACTAGATTCATTTTTGTAAAATGAATGTATAAAGGTTAAGTTAAAAAACTCTGGGCCTTTACAAATGCTCAAGGATGGCTTCAGGTAATACAGCAGGTAATGCATCTCTTGCTTCAGGCACAACTATTTTCTATTCCTTTCACAAAACATAATAAACAAATCTTTACTACTAAGATGCACGGCACAACAGTACCACATGATTTCTGAGGAGAGAACATGAACTCTCAGTCCTCATGATGAAATAGTGCTTAGACTCTGGTACTTTCACGTTGAGCTGCAGCTCAGAGAGCAATTTTATATTGCTAATTTGACCTTGAACATCAAGGTTTAAGATTTACATGTTTTGAGGAAAGAAAGGAGTAAATTTCAAGCTGTTTTGATAACATGAATATAAGATAAAAAATACATGTTTTTCAGGAGAAGCAGTGAGTCATTAAATTATCCCATAGATGGGAGCATTAGCAATCTAATCTGTAGTCGAGAAGGCATATCCCTCAAGTAACAATGATGTGCCACTATGATTTCTTAAGATGACTTTCTACTAGTCTTAAAATCACATGATTTTCAGAGAATAAATCATAGCCTAGATTGAGAGCCCATCCTGAAATTACTTGGCTAAAATTCTCGGTTTTAACACAGTTCTTGAAGACAAAGCTGAATGTACACCAACAGTGAGAAACAGGTAGCAGAAAAATTCTAAGGTGCACGTAATGCAATGGATATCACATTATTTTTCCTTGGTGTCTCAATTCTTTCATTTTGTAGACCTAGCCAAATATGAAAACATTAAACACAATCTCTGAGCTCAAAGCCACTTGCAAAACTGCCAAGCATAAAACTGTTACTGAGCCGCTCTGTTCTGTTTATCATATTAAGATACATTTTTTTGATGAAAAAATGCTAGATTGCAAGTGTAACATAATAGAACCAGCAAGCACTGCCAGCAGGTCTGAGGAAGAGAGAATAATTCAGAGATATTGTCATCTGTAGGCCAATTTATATTGTCAGACAGCAGGTTCACATTAGTCTCTGATGTCACTGCAATAATGGCATAATATAACAATTGAGCAAAGAATACCTGTGGGGGATAGCTATACAGTGTGGTATATCTATACTTGTTAAAGTATTTCAGGATTCATTCAAAGCAGAAACAGGAGAAGCAAAAAGACCAGGATTAAAAGCAGAGTGAGAAAATGGTGTTCATAAAGACTTCTGAATATTTTAGCCCTTGTTTTGTGATGATGAAGTAAGCACAATGTTGTATTTCATTGATTCGGTGGCTTTGTGATTAAAATAAACTAATGTGGCAATTTAGGGGTTTTGTGCTTTCTTTTTTTTTCCTCCTCTAACAAGAAAAAAAGGCTTTTTAACAGTTCCTCACGGCAGGCATAATGTGCATCTGTGCTCTGATTTACTGCACATGCTGCCTTCTCTAGCATCATGTTAAGTTAGGGTATCAGCATGGTAGGTCACACAGTGGGAGTGACCTTTTGCTAATCACTACACATCAGTTACTACTGGCACACAGCTCATTACTAAGAAACCCTCCAACTAGCTGGCTTTCAAATCCGCTCACACTTTGATTTTTTTTCTCTCTTTTCTTTCTTTCTTTTTTTTTTTTCCTCCAGACTAAAGATTATACTTTTACATAAAATCTTCCGTTGTGTAATTTTGTCAACTAGGGTTCCAAAGTCAAAAAGGCACCCAGTTAATTTTCCATGATTATAAAAGGAGACTGAAAATTCACACTGAAGGTAGGCCTGTAATCTTGGGTTTCATTAAAAAGGTCAGAACATTTTTACTCACCACCTATTATTAAAATGTTTGAGGGCTGCCATTAATTTGATTTTTCGGGACACGGAAATCTCACTGGAAATTAGAATGTAATCCTGCTGTTGCTTTACTGGCACTTTTCATAGGGTAGGATACGGCTGCAGGGACTAAGAGCTCTCCTGCAATTTACAATTGGTTAACATTGGACAAATGGCAGGTGACTAATGCAAGACAAACTGTTTGCACAACCTGTGAGCACCGGGTTTAATTTCAGTTTCTGAAAGAGGGGAGAAAGTGTTTCTATTGATGTTGAACTGCGAGCTGTCCCCTGCCAATACATCTGCCACATTTAACACAAAACATGCTCCCCCCCCCCGACAATGTGATTATTAGAGGTGCAGAATTCAATAGCTTAAGAATACAAAACATAGCTGGAGCAAAATGAAGTGGTTTTTAACTTACCGGCCATTTGCTGAATGCCGCTGAAGGCACCCAAGTTACTGGAGGAAGTTGCTTGCTGCAGAAGCTGCAAATTAACAACACAACACAGCAATCTATCTGACAGTAATGTAACAAATGAAGATAAAACTAAAATGAGCCATCATTTCGTATCTGGAGTATTTATGCTTTCCTTTACATTTATATAGTCTCTTGCTTCTGTCTATTGTTGGAATGAACATCCCTAGAGTCAATGCTGTAAATCCATATTAATGTCTAATCTCTATTAAGAAACACAGAGACACAAGGGAAACTCAATAACATTGCTGCTTTAAAACAATTAATCAATTTATTCTTTTTAACAACCAGGTGTTAAATCTATTTAAACCAACATAGCATGACTAATTACAACCCTCTGTAGTCTAGTAGTTACCATAACTCATCTCTGTCAATCACAGTCCATTCTCCCCCACCCCCTTGAATTCATTTTTTTCTTTCTTATCTTTATGAATCAAGCACGCAGATACTCATTAGACTGGTATTTGTATATAACAATTTAGCCTACCTCAGTATTAATTACCCTACCTTGGTACTAATATATATTTTTAATTGCCAGGTAAATTGCTGTTTATAATTATATCACTACACCAAAGCATTGTATGCATACAAATGTGTATTTATGCATATGCAGTACATAGATATGGACACATCTATTTGTCATACTCGGAACATCAGGAACACCCAAGTTATCCAAAAGCTGCTCAACCAGACCTCTCAAACCCAGAGTCACTGAAGGCAGAGGCTCCCTCTCAGCTGTGCTGCGGGAAAGGCTCTCTTGGCCATCCAGGACCTAAGATACGTGGCTGTGGATTTCAGATTTCTCTAACAGGGGCAGAAGCTAATGTCTCTTTCTCCTCTTACAAATGGACCAAGGAAAACACCATTTTTAATTGATGAGAAACCAATGGTTTTCCCCTGCCATCCTCACCTTCTGTATGAGATAGTATGAACCACACTTGTTTACTATTAAGAGGACAACACATTAAAGGAGATGTCATTTCCAAATGAAAATGTGGAAAATTAGAGGACTGGACCACCACATTCGAACTTAGAGGCAGTGTTCAGCTGCCTATCTGTCCTGCCCTAAGGAAGACCTTCAGTTTTATTCCAGCTACAAAAACCAGACTCTAACATTCAAAAGAACAATAAAACTAATGGAATCAAATTTCATTTTGCAGCATGAGTAAGCTTTAAAGGCTTGCTTTGAACAGCCCTGACACATCTTGAAGTGTTTATTCAAATCCTATTCCTTATTATTGATTTTTAGACCACGTGATAAGCACACAGAGTTTTATATACAGAAGAAGACATGCTACGTATCCTGGAGGACTCGGCAACTTGTCGTAGGGAGTTTACTACAGCTGATTTACCATGGTTCTAAAATAAATACAGTATAATAGAGCCAGTGCCAGTGAAATGGGTTTGATGGAGCTCTGAGCAGCCTGACCTAGGTAGAAATGTCCCTACTTATGTAAGGAGGTTGGACAAGATGACCTCTAGAGGTCCCTTCCCGCCTAAAACATTCTATGATTTTATGATTCTATGAATGAACTTACAGCTAGATACTGTGGTGTGAGTCCTCCAAGACCTGTGAGGTTTCCCCAAGTGGCAGTATTGAGCTGTTGCATCTGCTGTGCCAACTGCTGCTGCAAACGCCGCTGCTCCTTGTCCTTCTGGGTGTCGGCGAACTTCACCACGATTGGCGAAGAGCAGCCCTGTGGTCAGACAGATCAGGAGAGACAGAAGTGTTAAACCACACCGAGCCACCCTGGCATCGTGAGCTCAGCCGTGACCAGGGTCACCAGCAATGGCACAACCTGATCGCTCACCCTCTCTTTGTGACTGGCAGAAGTAGGACTGCAAGGACTAAGATTTTCAGCTTCTTAGGAAAAGAGGCTACGGAGAAATTATTGATTCCCCAGTTCTTTTTACAAAGCACCTTTCCTCAGGCTCTCTTTTCCTTCCAGCTATCAAAATTACTGCCAGATATAGCCAAGTGTACCAGTCCTCTTTAATTAAGCTTCACAGCTGATGAGATGGAGGCGATGCTTTGTCTGCAGTCTGTTTTCAAGGCATCGCCAAAGGGAGAGGTGTCCAAGCTGCCTGCTGCCAGGGCCCACACAGCCAGCACCGCCCTGCACCACGGTCTGGCTGTGCGGTCACGCTCGGTGCAGCTGGCTCCTGCACCTTAGTAAATAGACTGTGAGCAACAGATTTACTTCAGCACCCATCATCAGCGGGTCACTGGTCCTTTTCATACCCAGGACTCACAAAGGGTGACGCTGCCAGGACAACTGACCCACCTGCGGTCCGCTCCCAGGCACGCTTTGTATCAAGCACCCTTGAGATGTGAACAAAGGGCAGGATGCAGACCAAAAGTGACTAGTTCTGGTGATAGCAGCCCATTCCTGGTTGCCACCATTTCTTCTATGGCTTTATAAGCCTCTTGTTACATGGCATGGGAGGGTTGCAAGACACCTTAGGAAATACGGAAGCTGTAACAAAGAACTAGAAATCTTGTTTGCAGCCTACTTCTCACCCATGTCTGAGAGACCTTTGAGAAGAAGTAGGAGGTCATGGACCAGATGGACTTTTGAGGTAAGCTGGATATTCCCCTTGGACTTCAGGTTGGGTATTTCTGTGCAAAGTCACTGAGAGAATGAGATGTGAATATGAAAGATGTCTCTGTTGTTTTCACTCTTACTTTTTTTCCCCTGCTAACAAATGTTTTCATATTTTAACCTTTCAAGTCTTTATTTTTTCAAAACCAAGGGAACAAACTACATACTGCAATGATTCAGTTCTCCAAATTAATTCAAGCATTTTGTGAGTCAGAGAAACTGTCAATCCATTTCATACTGTTTTCCAATTTCATAGGATAACTTCCCTCCACCCGCCATGCTTTGTTACACTAATTTCTTGTCTAACTTCAATCTGAACACAATGGTAGAGAGAAAGGTGACTCAAGTCCAAAAAATACAGCAGCATTTTAGCCAAAGTGTATAGCGTGGGATGCAGAGTGGAGTTATACTTAACCTAACTCTTCCCATGGCTGCTCTGACAACACTGTGAACATCTTCAGAAAAGGTCCTGTCCTCTATTATTTACAAAAAGCAGTCATGGACCTTTTCTCTGAAGAACTTCACACCAGGACAAATGAGAAGAATAATCACAATCAACAGATAAAATGATTAAATAAACCACAATAGTAATAATATCTCTTGTATGAAGATCTCCCATCAATATTATTCCTTTAGAATTATCTTAGAAAATCATCACTTGTGGTTTATTATTCCACCTCCAGCTTCTCTTCTGTGCATTTCACTGTAAAAATGTCTTTCAATGTTTCAGTGAGGAAGAAAGGAGATAGGTACCACTCCAGCAATCAAATAAAGATTATGAAGGAGTCAGCTTGTTACACAATTACCTCTCTAGTGATTTTTATACTAATATTAAGAACCTCTAAAAAAAAAAAGAAAGAAAAAAGAGCCAGGGGGTAGAGGGTGTGAGAGAATTTTTCTGGTTTTGTTAATAAAAAAAGCAAGCTGTTTCTATTTAGTATGAGGATTGGTAACACTGGACTAAGAACAACCAGAACTTACTGCCTTCCACCTAGATGTACAGGAGAATCAAATCTATTTCCAAAGAAACAGAAATGAATTTCAAAGGAAGAAATATTATATGGCTATTTCAGTTCTTAGTTCAGCAGCTCAGCACTCAACACTACAGCTGACATATTTATGAATGTTTAAATGTCAGTAAATTGTATAAAAACAATATCTCTGCAATTTATGAATCTATAATTCATTTTTTCACTGTCTGCTCTATATTTCATCACTTCATCACTTTCAAGAGAGCAAACATTCTGAAGACTGAAATTATATGTAGCAAGTGGCTCTATATGAGAAAAGAGTTGTTATTGTTGCATCAAATTTACTCCATGATAACAAATTAGTGTCTTCTACTGGTACTGCATTCAAATGTCTTAAACAAACAAACAAAAAGAAATGAGATAGAAGAGCAAAAACTCTAGAGCAGCAACTATGTTTTTAAAATCAGTTGATTTAACCAGGTCAGAAAGTCAGGTGGAAAGAGTAGTTAGAGAATTCATTATTCTAGGAGACATGTTCATCTGGACATTAACATCCCCATTGTTCTTTCTTAGCCCACTCTGAAAATTCATCTTGCTCAATGGTGTGTGCCAAAGAACCGAAATTAATAATCAGAAAAGAAATTCTGCAGAAAGTGGGCTGAAACCTAATTGTTTACTATATATTGACTCCAAGCCCACTTCTGGGGTCAAACCATGGAACAAAGGTGTCCAAAGGACCAGTTTCAGGCTGAGAACTGAGATTCAATACTAGCTAACCCAAGTTAACTTTTTAGTAGGAGAGTGTTGGCAAAAGTGAGCAGGTTTGTTTTTGTTTTCTTAAAGGGTGACTTCTCTTTCATGCTCTTCTGTTTTCTACCTTGAGAGGAAGCTCCCAGAACATACACAAGGTGCATCTCCCTTCCTCATTCAGTGTATGGTATCTCCACCCCATTTAGTGCCATTTTCTTCCCAATAGCTGGTGCTGCCTTTGTAGTTTCCTTTTTATTGTCAAGACAGTAAGTACAGACTTCATTGAGTTCCTCACCCATGGAGCTGGATGGTGTTACTGCTTCTCCTCAAGAAGGGACTTTCAGCCTAAGATCAACTGACACAAAGACCCAGATGTTCAAAGTACAAAATATTTGGAATCACCTTCCCAATTTGGGGATCTCATTGATGGTATCTCTGAAGGTGTTGAGAAGTATTTTGATCCAAGAGTAACTACTCTATAGAACTAATGTCAACAAGAGTATCATATCAAAACTTAGCCTCTTTAGGAGCACTGTGTACAATAGAGGAATGGGAGAATTTGCCTGGGAGGTATTATCTCTGTACTGTTACCATCTTCTGAAGTAGAGCTGTGTAAAATTCATTTTGCTAGACAGAAAAATACATTAAAACACATGGAAAATACAGGTAAAACACAGCATTACCAATAAACATTTCCTTTTCACTTGGAATCAAACCCAGCAAAACATATAGATCTGAATTAATGGAGCAGTGCATGGCAGACAAATTACTACGGGTATTATTTCAGAGACTCAAAGTGGCAGTTTTTTCACAATATACTGTCAGAGTGCATAGATCGCATAACAGCAGCTTTCTAGTAAAGATCATTTCAATTATTCTCATCTCATTGGCAGATTCTCAGCTAAAACTGTATACTCGGGGTCTAAAAATGCATTGCACTGAAAAGAAAGCACATCAATTATAAAAGAAGCTCAACCAAATTCAAACGGGATGTTTGGAAAGACAATAGCTTTGCAATGCCGATATCATTACTTGTAGTATACAGGAAACAGTTAGTGACATTTTCATGCACTGGCTTGATTTTTATCTTCTCCTCCTTCTCCTCCTTTGTCCACCCTCCCACCCCTGGTCTCCCCCCTTGGCTCGTCACATAAAGCAGCTCAACGACATGACGCAATAATGATTGTTTAGCACCCAGCATGCTTTGGGAGACTAGAGCATTGCAAAGAAAAGTCACTGAGAAAAAATAAAATAAAATAAAATTAAAAAATCGAAAGGTCCTGGTGGAAAAAGAAATAAAAAAAGAAACAAGTGCACATAACATCAATGCCACCTCTGAGAAAAATCATCACTACACGAAGATACAGTATACATAATACAGTATAACATGCACTCTCCAATGATAAGCTAGAAGATCCAGAGTAAGTAAAGACTTCATACTTGTGCGGTTTTTTGTGCAAAATTCTGAAAGACCATGACAAAAATCACAGACTGAAAAAAGTTTTGAGATTGCCAGACAAGCCGTGGCATTCGACAACCACTCCAATGAATGGATCGTTAGCTGGCAGCTCTGCTCACATTAAGTGAACAGGGTTTAGAGATTCGTGTTGCTCATCATGATAAAATATGAGGCCACAGAGGCAGCTTGGAAGGAAATAAAGAGTGTTGGTTGTGAGGGGCCAGCCACGATGGTGCTCTGCAGGAAGTGCCACACTTCGATATGCTCTGTCACCATTAGCATTTTTATTGGCTACACGAAGAAGGAGAAATTATATTAACTTAAAAAGAGATTCTATTTGCAGAAAAACACATGCACTAGTAACTCAGTGTGGCCAGGTTAAATCTCTTGAGCTTTTTCTCAGAGCAGCACAAACCACAACACTTAAAAATCTATTTAAAAGAAGCGAAGATTTTTCTTTGGGGGGGGGTGTGTGTGTTAAAATTAAAGGTAATTTACTCATCAGATATACTCTGAGTATGACTGAGGAGTGGTATTCACAGCATTTTTACTTTCTGCTGAATGCCGCTGAAAACAGGATCAAGAGCTGTGTTTGGATACCACACAGCAACCTTATTGTGAGCTTCCAGGTCGTTAAGAAAAATAAGCTCCACAAAGAGAGGTAAGAGTGAGTTGGTAAAAAGTTTAAATCTGTGATTGTCATGTGTCTGATCTGATCCAGGAGAGCATGGCTTTACCATTCGCAATCATTTGCACAAAGAAAACAAAGAAAGGGCAAATGATACAGTACTGTACCTCCATGGTCTGAGACTGGTGCATGGCTTTGATTGCATTCTGTGCCATTGCCCTTGTAGAAAATGTGACAAACGCACAGCCTGTGGGAACAAGGGGACAGGGAGCAGGAAAGACAAAAAACAACAAGACAAAAGGGTTGGACGCTTGTTAAACCAACACAGTCTACGAGAACGGCCACAAGACGACACTGTTCTCAGTAGTACATAAAAATAAACAACTTCTCTAGTTTATTTATCGACAGTGCTGACTTGCTAATCTGACCATAGATGAAAGAAAAAAAATTAGGTGGGGATGGGTGAGGAGAAAGGGTTTTTTCCCTTTCATTTTTTGTTTTGTTTTGTTTTTCTTTGTTGTGATTTTTTGTTGTTGTTTTGTTTTGGTTTTGTTCTTTAGCCACAGGGTTTGAAATTAGTAAGGCTTTTACGTAGATTTTGGATTGCATAGCTTAGTCTGTTCAGACCATGCATTAATAATTGTTTGCTATGGTTTCTGTGCAGGTAAATTGTGGACAGTGAATAAATGACTGGCATCACTGCCACCCAAACTGGGAATTTAATAGAAGAGTCCATAATGTCACATATTTCCGTGATGGACCAAGAACAACCATACAAATAAGGATGAGAAAAACTCCACTGTGTAGCTTGTGACTAAGTGTGGAAAGACTCAGACAAAATTCAGTAATGTAGGTGGAATCTCAACATTTAAGAAAATAACATATTAAAAATAAAAATCTTTATGATTTTTGTTTCTCCAAGTCCCCACCTAATTTTTTT
>VYZX01012703.1:495430-590127 GCA_013401335.1 Brachypteracias leptosomus
AGGTCATCTAGTCCAACCCCCTACAATAAGCAGGGACATCTTGAACTAGGTCAGGTTGCTCAGAGCTTCATCAAACCTGACCTTGAGTATTTCCAGGGATAGGGCCTCTACCACCTCCCTGGGCAACCCGTTCCCTCCTATTAAAGAATGTTTTCCTAATGTCCAACCTAAATCTACCCTTTTCTAGCTTACAACCATTACCCCTCGTCCTGTCGCTACAAACCCTTGTGAACAGATCCTCCCCTGCTTTCCTATAGGCCCCTTTGAGGTATTGGAAGGTCACCATAAGGCCATCCCAGAGCCTTCTCCAGGCTGAACATCCCCAACTCTCAGCCTGTCCCACACTCCTGCCATCCCACAAGCAAAATAAGAAGTAGATTTAAAAACACTAAAAGCCGGAACTGGTTATTTCACTCCTGGTAAGCTGTCTCATTGAAGTTTTTGTGTTCTAAAAAATGACCAAAATCAATGCCTGATAAGTTTTTAGTAAAACATATATCATGGAATCATAGAATCATTTAGGTTGGAAAGGACCTCTAGGATCAATAAGTCCAAGCTTTGTCCAACATCTCCCTGACCCCTAGACCATGTCTTGAAGCGCTACATCTACTCATTTTTTGAACACCTCCAGGGATGGTGACTCCACCACCTCCCTGAGAAGCCTGTTCCAGTGCCTGACCACTCTTTCAGTAAAGAACTTATTCCTAATACGCAATCTAAACCTCCCCTGGAGCAACTTGAGGACATTACCTCTTGTGCGGTCATTAGTTACTTGGGAGAAGAAACCAACATCATATCATTCCCTGATTTGAGCTCTAAGCTTTTGACTAAGCTTCCAAAAAATACTAGGAACATTTCACAGGAGTAAAACCTTCTAGCTGAAGAAAATAACTATTGCCTAAAACTTCAGTCACCACAAGGCTTATACATGTTTAATCCCATTCAGACACATATTAATATCCTCTCAAACTAAAAGGAAGAAGCAAAGTATGACAATAACATATTGCTAAAGGGGAATTAAAATAATTAATCTGGTGTTCCACACTTAGAATTTTTGTGTGCAAGGGTATGCAAGCCCCTGAGCAACCCGACCTCACTGGATCTGCTTCAGAGTTAGGGGTTGGAGCAGATGACCCAAGAAGTCCAAACTTATATTACTCTATGGTCTAGGCATCGCCCAGAAGAAAATTTGCTGGAACTGAAGGATATAGATTAGGAAATAAAGTATATTTCCTTGGAGGAAATGGATATTTTTTTCAATAGAACTTGATATAATTTCTTCTGTGTAATATCACTTATTCCCTAGAGGTGGCATTACGTGTAAGTGAAGCCTGGCTCTACAACCCAGAAAAGGTGGTACAGAGAATGTTCCCTCCACCCCCCAAAACGCCGCAAACCTCCAGCACTTTGCATTTCAACTCTGTGACTGCTGCTCAACCAGTACATGCTCAGGGGAATGAGCTCAATGATCAGGGAGCCCATGATGCCCATTCAATCATGGGAAGGACGACTGGGAATTTCTGGGGATAATAATAATTTTCTCAGACTTTAGATGAATCATAACCCTTCTGTTTCTCAAATGATCTATCCATACCACAGATGTAACATACACCTGCTTAGAAGCTCTGTGCTTGAATCATTACCATGATACAGATAAATAAGAAATTCTAAGGATTTAGTATACAAGAATTGTACTATGGTAGTCTATTTTTTTCTACAGGGAATGCAAACATTATTCTGCTGAAAACTTCTCTGAGCCATTCCGCAATGTTGTTATTAACATGCACACACAACAATAAAAACTTATGGGCATTCACAAGCAGTTGTTATATCATTTATGAGACAATGATAAAGCTGTACACTATAATTGCAGTTTGTCAAAATAGGAAAAAGGGTACAAATTAAACCAAATTATTTAAACTATGATGAGGTACCAAAAAAGAAGTATTTTGCTATTAAAATGATGCAACTGATGCATATGGAAATCCTGAAATCAAAAAGCCAAACACTGAAGTCAACGCCATCGATCTGCATCTTCTCAGCCTATGTTGGAATGAATGATTAAAAGCTTATGCTTGAACTGATGTATTAAAAAATCAAGTATATATAAAAAAATATTGTAGTGCTTCCTGCTCACACTGCCCTGAAATTGGTGGGTCAGAAACAGAAGGAATCCAGCTCCCCAAAGCCTCTCATTTTGATTGCAAACTAAAAACTTGACTTCCACAACCTCCTTTTAGCTTTTGGTCACTTGTCAATACTTCACAAGAAATGATAAATGATTTCTGGACTGAAATAATTCCTTGAAGCTGGCAAGTAACAACCTATGCAATTTAACAACTCTCTTTCACCTCTGTTTCTCCAGGACTGGCCTGGAGCAGGGAATAAAGCAAGCCACCAGAGAACAGACTCTTCTAGAACCTGTGTATTACATGTAATTCATGGGCCAGCCCATGCTTCAAGAACTGTGAGGGAATACATTCCCTGGCCTCACCTTCTATCTGAGCAGCTTGGAAGCCGGGAAAACCATCAACCTGGCTGTATTCCTTCTGCACACAAACAAAATGGACATCTCTTATGTATATATAAACAAAAGAAGGATTTCTAAAAAGTGTTTCCCAAATATCATTTCGTAATCTGGTTCCACTTAGAATATTCAGTACGTTCCAAAAGTGAGAGGATTTACCTAATTTTTCAAAAATGAAAGGCAGTGATAACGTGTTTGCATTTAATCTGTTGCATACATTTTAGAAACCTTGTTAGGATAATATCCAAATAAATATTTATCACCGCAGTAAACCTTCCCCTCGTTGTTGGTTAGATTGTAAACTCAAACCATGCCTTAGAAAGATCTAAACCATAAACGAGCACCTCAGCAGTTTACTATGCATGGAAGCAAGTCAAGCAAAAACCAACGCCAGCATCTCCCATATGAACACAAAGCTGGTGCAATTCACTTTAAACACTTCTCTCTTGACTTCTGAAACACCACTTTGCCGTTCTCTTCTGGGTCCCCAGTTGCCTCTTTGCCAAATGTAACACGTATTTATAAGAGGTTAAAAAAAGAAACAAAACACTACGAACAGGCAACCAAATAACCCAACGCTGCGGAAACAGAAGGACAAATAGTGGAGTTAGAAGTAGCAGCTTGCTTTTACTGTCTCTCTGCTCTTGGGAAAATGCAGTAGTGGCTCCTGAATATTAATTGAATAAGGAGCCGTGCAAATTCCAGCTGTTGCCCATGCAGTTGGGTCTGGAAGAAGGGTGTTTTCTCAGCCCTCAGATTCATCTCCGGACTTCCAGAAACTCTGCACATCTGTAGCCCTGCAAGTTGCACAGTTTAATTCTGCAACACATCTGTGAAACTCCAGCCTGACTCCAGTGGCACATCAACAGTATGGAAACTGTAACTAGGCTAAGAAACATATTTAAGTAGGCTCTCCTCCACGTGTTGTGGTTACATATGGCAATAAAGAGACCAGGCTGCCAACACAAGAACATATGATGCATTTTGGGGGAAATATGTTTAACCAAGTTGAAAGACCACCAGGCAAGTCTACTGGACAGGCTTCCCTGGATCTTAGGGTTTGGTACTGAGTTACTTAAACACCTGCTACATCATCACTGCAGATGGCAGCCCTGTCCTACCAGCAGCCTGCAGCAGTGATGTGCAACAGAAGGGTTCACCTGGAAAGGCATCAGAAAGACAGACATGAAGAAAGAAAGAAAGGAACAAAAGAACAAAGAAGGAAAGAAAGAAAGAAGGAAGGAAGGAAAAACGGAAAGAAAGATGGAAGAAAAGGCAGAAAGGAAAAAAGAAAGGAACAAAGGAGGAAAGAAAGACGGAGAAAAAGAGAAAGCAAGCAAGCCAGTGTCCTTTTAGGTGTCCCATGCCAAGTCCTTGCACCAATGACAAGTTTTGACATTAAAGGACATGTGGAAGTATCAAGAGCAATCAGGGAGGTCTTTAAAAAGATTTTTTTTTAAATGGCTAGGGTCTTTATCCTGTCACATTTTCTGGGTACTAGTACAATTTAATTTGATTTTTAAACTGTACTGTTTGATGAAATGTCCTGTTCTTTAGTTCAGTGAAGTCAAGACACAACAAATGGATTTTTAATGGACGAAAGTTCAATTTCTCTGGCAGCAGAGGTGCAGGAGGAAAAGAGACACAATGTACAAATGATGCACTCCGTGCTGACTTTCGACCCCAGCCATTTCATGACAGGTATAAAAATGAAATACTGGGGGGCGGGGAGGAGAAGTGAAAGGAGAGAGCTTTGAATGGCAGGAATGCTAATAGCCAAAGAGCATACAGATCCTTTAGAAATAGGTTGGGTTTGGGGTACAACAACACTACAGCCGAAACTGAGCTAAAAACGTTCTCCATTTTCTTTTCTTAATATTCTTTTTACATATTAGCTACTATTTCTGTTCAATGTTTGGCATTCTATTGTAAGTAAAGTCAGGTCAGGTGTTCGGAGGGGAGAGAAATACAGTGATATTATTAATCTCTGGATAGTGGAATCCTTAGTAGGATACATGCAAATAATGCTATTCTTCAGTGTTTTTATTCAGCAGGAAATGAGTTCACCGTCAGAGATACGGTTCAAGGCGGTGTTTCCTCAGTCCTGTCGGAGAAATGAATCAGGAAACAAAAATAGCTCTGATGGTGCCCATATTTATCAGGACTTGACTGAGCCACATTAATTAAATAATGATTATTTAATTGAAAATAGGATGTGCTATATCTAAAGCTCTGAAAGACCATTACGAATTATTTGGAAGCTCCAAAAATACTTCAGAAATCAATTAAATGATATTAAAATTGAATACAAATTAAAGACGAAAGCACCCATTCCTGTCTATTTACCTCAGCTAGTTCAATGACCTCCAACTTCAAAATCTCTACTCGTCTGCCAGATACAGATTGTGGCTTTTAACATACAACATCAACAGATTGCAACTGCTTACTTCTGCTCCGTGGCTCTGGGCTAGAAAATGCTATTTTCAGAGCCTTCCCAGAGAGAAGGAGAGGATCAGCATTTAAAGGTATTCCCACAAATGTTTATATTTGAAGCACTGTTGCTAGACCTGCCAGCAGAGGCCTTCACACAGCCTCACTGACTTATCACAAAGCACCGTTTCTCTTCCAGTTTTTTTGAACAGCTCTTGTCAGGTTAATTAATGAATTTCCTATCACCCATTGCTCCAGCCTGCCACTCTGCCAGATGCCCCTGACTTCGCTGCTCCTTTTGATTTCAGCGGTTGTGGGGCTTGGGGTTTGGGTTTTTCCAGCTCAGCAGCTCTACATGTAGATGGTGCAATTTCTATCCCTCAAACAGGGCTAATTTATTCTCAGCAGACAAGACACAGGGCACACCCGCCCTTGGAAAAGCCAACCTCAGGGGACGGTATTGGCCCCTCATTCACCACATGAGGCAGTGATGTCTCTTCACCTCTTCCATGGGCACTGATGGCTTTTGAGGCACCTTTTCATCAGAACCTCTTGATCACGGGATCATAGAATAGTTTGGGATGGAAGGGACCTTCCAGGGTCATCTAGTCCAACCCCACTGCAGTCAGCAGGAATATCACCAACTAGATCACATTGCTCAGAGCTCCATCAAGCCTGACCTTGAATGTCTCCAGGGATGGGGACTCCACCACCTCTCTGGGCAACCTGTTCCAGTGTTCCACCATCCTCATAGTAAAGAACTTCTTCCTAATGTCTAATCTAAATCTACCCTCATCTAGTTTAAAACCATTGCCCCGCATCTTATCAGATGATGGGGGAGCAAATTTCAGTGTTGTGGGTATCAGACCTGGAATGAACTGAGACCTTTGGGGGGGTTCTTCTCATTGCCTTATAGTCCCCTGGCTATTCAAGATCTTGTGGCCTCACATGCCCCCAAGGAGTACCCCAGTGTTCCTGTAACTCTTATTTATTTAGAGGCCCAAATGCTACTTGATTAAAACATTTTCAGGTTTTTCAGCAGAAGAGTCATATTTAGCATTAATCCTTCATTTCCCTACTAACAACTCCTTCAAATACACATTGCACTCAATTACAGTAAACCCACAAATAGAACGTTCCCTTTTCAGATGCATTCATTTGCATCTTGCGTTAAATGGTTTATAATGGAGCCATATCATTCAAATGTTAACTGAAAATTATAATTCTTAATTATCTCACACCTTTATAAATTTTTCAGGTCACCTCTCTTCTACTATGAAGTGTAATCTGGGTATCTTGACTTTATTTATAACCAAGAAGGTGCAGAAAAGCTATGCATAAGCTCAGTCAATATTTTTAAGAGGCTTGGTGCCTCCCCTTAGAGAAATTACTGAAGCTCTTTTAATGTTTACAAGTAACTTCACAGAGACAGTAATGTCTTTTCCCCTGCAGTCACAGCCAACAGCAACCTTTAAAATTGCTGAGGGAAAGACATTTAGAGGTTTGAGAAACATTGTGCAGAAGGCACAAACCTCTGCCATCCTAAGGATATCTTAGTATACCCCAACCACAGGGAGTTCACTCCTGAATTACTGCAAAAATATTATTCCACAGGCTCCCTCTGAACCTCTAGTCCAAAAATAAGTATTGATCTTTAATGTGCATCTAAGAATTCACAATATGGGGGTGCTACGAGTGTCTGGAGCAATGGTGATTCTTAAGAGATGTTCTAGCAGCATTGCCATATCTCTGCTTCCAGGCAGAAATAGAGGGCTGCACAAAATGAGGCTAATTTATTAGCCTAAATTATCCAGGAGGTCCTAGGACTGTCATAGCCAGTATCACACAGACCAGCAGTATTTTATATTAATAATGAGTCTGAATAGACTCACTGAATCCACACTTTTCAGTGAACGCTAGTTGTGAGACAACAGAACACCCAAGTGAGCTGCTGTATTAACGAGAGGAAACCCCCCATTTTTGCCTCAGTGCAGCAGTACTAAGAGCTCTGACCTCAGAGAAGCTCATTATCAGGGGCTAACAGCAGCCAGATGAAACCCATGGACACCAGAGGAGACCACAGTTTCTTAGGAGACCCCCAGACTTTGCTCTCATCCTTGACAAGAGGATCAGCTGGGAGAAACACTGAGTAGCTCCCCAAAATCTCTACTTTCTCACATTTTTGGTTTAGAAAAAGATTGTAGTATAGTCTTGCTTCACTATTATCTTACTGTGCCATTTCAGTTGAAAAATTATGGGCAACTATAGCACTTAATTTAGAAAGGGGAGAAGTGTACCACTGTGTACTAAATATTTCATCACCTTTAAAAATAAACAGATGAGAGAAAACCTGCATGTTGTTACTTTGGACTTACATGAAAAAACAATTCCTGAAAGCTTTAAGCATCTTTTGTAATGACATGATGTTTTTCTTTACTTAAGCTTTCAACTCTGAGAGGCATGCAGGAATTGCATATCCAGGAAAAAGTAAAAGGAATAATGTACATAATCCACAACTGGATACAGTCCTTCCCTCTTCTTTTAAGTGGGGAAGTGTTACTCTTAACATTAGCAAAACCAGCAATTTCTACGGAGATTCTGCCAATAAGTAAACTCCCCACTCCAAGAAAAAAGGAAATATTGATGAACTTAAAGTGTATTTTTCTCCTAGTTAAGGGCTGTACACATTCAGATCTTTAACATCTGCATTTCCCAAAAGGACTAATTTTCTCTGGACTGTCAGATTTTGGTTGTGTGTTGTGCCATCTAAAACATCCAAAGCACTGTGCCGTGTATATTCCATGACTGGTTTCTCCATGCATTCGGATGTTGTTCAGACTTATATTTTCCCAATTCTAAATAAGTATACTTAACCAAAGAGCACTGATGTGGCTAACTGCTGGAAACGTAACCTTAGATTCCAACCTCACTAGTCTTCAGAGCAAATAAAGAACAAGTTAAACAGGCAACCTTGTCATGGACCAGACAGTGATAAAAATTAATCTTAGGATTTCTGTCCAGATTCATTTTAAACCTTGCTAGACATAGCTGTCTATTGAAATATGTATCCAAGGAAGGAAACAAAACAGATCTGCTTCCAAGCTGAAGTACAATGCCTATCCTAAATCAAATCTATACCTGAAATTTGCCCAGTTGTCTTACTCCTGGCTCTGACATTTAATCCCCAAAGGTAGCTGAGTTGGTCTCCCCCTTGCCCAGACATTATATCTCAGAACACAAGCTGACAGCTTTCCATGCATGAAAAATACTAAACGCTTTAGCTTAGGAGATGATGTATGGAGCTTCTTAGAGACAGAGAAAACTGACTTTGGAGCTGCTACCAGGAAGATGGTGGGAAAGCAGGTAGGAGTAAGAAGCTTGATAAAGTCATACAAACCAAACCTATCAAACCTGGGATGCCATGAATCCCAGACTCCCTCTCTTTCCTCTGCAGTGCAGGGTAGGACCAAGTAGTTTGGAATCAGTGTCTAACATGTGACAAGCCTGAATCCAAAACCCTATGCTTTAAAAATCCAAGTGTCTACAGGTAATTGCCTTTTGGAATTACAACAGTGAAGACTGTGATTGAGGACATACTCTTCCAGCACAACTTCTGCCGACAACTTACTGAGATTAGAAACTTGTTGGAAAGAAATTTGTGGAGGAATTGCTTTCTGAAGTCATCCTAAATTAATAAATAATAGGTACCTTTCTGAGATAGCTGTGTTAGAGCCCCGTACAGCTGGATGAAAACTAGCACGATGGTCCAATTTATTTACCATTAGTTTCTTTCTGCCTTTCTCTCTCTCTTTTTAAATTCTAACACACAATTTCAGACTACTGTGAAAGCCTCCTTAATTTGCTTCTGTATTGTGTAAAGCAGATGTCCTGCCTTTGCAAACTGATTAGTAAGTGGTTTATATTATTCCAGTGGTTGCCATCATTATTGCAGAAATGTTGAGCAAGGCTGCTGTAGGCTGCTTTTGAAAATATCCCGAATGACAGACTGTCTGTTTCAGAAGTGATACAGGTGTGCAAAACACACTTTTCTGAAGAAAACAGACCAAATATTGCATTAAATAGTACATTGTGTTTCAGGTGCAGGGGTATTCTCAGGATCATGGCAGAGTATAAAAATAACACAGGCACTGGACCACGACTCAGAAGACCCAGGTCTTATTCCAGGCCCTCATAGAGTACTAGAAATTTAGTCTTTGATAATTCCTTTTGTTTGGATAAATCTCAGATGTGTTATCCTAGTAGCATCTAAAACATTTGAGGCAGTCTTCTGCAGGACCCACTCTTTTTCCATTGGCTGTACAAGGCATATGACTGATGAACACTTAAGACAGCTACAATTAAGTGGGGTGGATCTTGTCATGAGTTGCACAGGCAGCTTAACATATAAATCAATTGTTTTTGTTGGAGAGGGAGAAAAGAAGTCTGTCTCTCTCATATGTTTGTTCACCTAGCAACTGACCTTGACTGAGCTCTCTGAATACTACTGCAATAGAAATTAATGCTAATTATAGCTTTAAAAGATTAGATATGTCAAATCTGCTCCTAGATGTCCTGACAGTCTTAAAAGCAGAAAGAAAGGTGGGCATTTAATTGATGCTGAAGTCATACTTCACCACTGGCTCACCTCATTCCTTGTAGGATCCAAGCAATTCCTCCTTTTCCATATCCAGTAACTGTCCAATGAAATTAAGAGTGTAACAGGGGTGAGTACAAACAGGTATTTGCTGCAAGAACCATGAATTACTACTGCAACTATTGCAAAAACACGGCCATGCGGTTTCTGCTTCTACAGAACGAAACGTAGAAGGTTCTAACTTGCCCACTTTTGGTCACAAGTTGTGCAAAACTTGCAACTGATAAACAAGGACTTTTTTTTTTTTTTTTTTTTTTAGTTTAACTTCACACAAATGGTTCTTAAAGCAGGAACAAGTGACCTCTTCCCTTTTGTCAGCATTAAAATTTCATGACTACATTGTTAAACAGAGAGAGCCTGTGTCAGCATAGATTCACAGAGTAATTTTGGTTGGAAGGGACATCTTGAGGTCACCTGGTCAAGCCACCCTCCGAGCAGGGCCAACTAGATCAGGTTGCTCAGGGCTGTGCTGATATTTAAGTATCTCCAAGGGCAGTCTCTCTGGGTGCCTGTTATTACAGCATTTGACCACCACAGCAGCGCAAAAATTTTTATTTCTATCTAATCGACGTTTGCCGTTTGCCTTTCCATTCGTGCATCTCGTGCCTGTTGCCTCCTGTCCTATGTACTCTGTGCACCTCTGGAAAAATAGTCTTGATCTGTTGTCATTGTAACTTATCAATAAGTAGTTGAGAACAGCCTCAAGATTTCACCTTCTCTTCCAGGATAACAAAGCAGCTCTTTGAGCTCCTCCATGTACATACATCACATGTTCCAGACCACTGATCATCTTGGAGTCCCTCCATCAAACTCCTTCCAGTATGCCAATATCTTATACTGGGGATCCCAAACCTGGAAACAGTGTCTAGATGTGGACTCACAGGTACCAAACAGAGAAATAACCACCTTTCATGGCCTGTTGCCTACCCTTTTGTATACATTTGCCCTTCTGTGCTGCAAGGGTGCAATGCTGACCCCTGTGCAATTCGCTGTCCAGCTAGACCCTCCACCAGGGCCTTTTCTGCAAAGCAAACAATACTCAAGTCCCATAGAAAGACATGCACAAAAGGTTAGGCTGTTGCAATCACTGCTAGAATCAACATAAACCTGCAAGCATGGTGGCTAAATTGCTGTATGATGAGACCAAGGGCAGAAGATGCCAAAGCAAAGTGTTGCAACCTGTACCAAGACTCTAGACCATTTATAAAACTCTAAAATAAAAAATCTGGACAATTTTTGCACCAAATACTCCACCCTCACACACAAAAGACACAATTCAATTACATTGTCTTCCTCTATCATTTGATTCAGAAGTACATAAACTCTATTTTTTCAACTTCAGTTGAGGACAATCGTGTCATGACAAATTATTCTTTCTTAAGACAAAGCAAAGAGATACTCTTCATCTTGTACATAGAAGTGAATCAAAGGCCCAAATTCTGACACACCCTCCCTCTCTGTAGATTTTCACAATGAGTCACTCATACCCAGAAAACAGTTCACAGAATTTTTATCTCGAAGCCTTTCGGAAGTATCTCAAAAAAAGAAAAAGTATTTTCTAAAATACTTCGACATAATTTTTATCTTTGGACTCAAAGAAAGCATGATAATAATGTACAATCTCAATTTTTCTACTGCTACAGACAAATTTCTTCCCCATTTTAAAGACAAACAAGCTTTTCAGTTACAAACAGAAGAACAACTCTTGTTGCTAAATCAAACTTCTGATCAATAGGAAAATAATCTTCAAAATGTGTCAAAGCAAGCCAAATGAATGGACTCCTGCCTGCTGCAGAACACTAGAAAACTTCAAGAGCACTGTTGTTAGATTAGAGCTAGATTACTAACTTTCTTGTAGAAAATTAATTTCTCAGTGAGAGTATGAAACTGTCCATCTACTAAAGAATCCAATAAGGGTAAATACAAACTTTGAAACGTGCCTTCCTCAATTGATTTGGGGGTTTTTTGGGTACTTTGATGCACGTTACAAATTACACCCATGAACCATTCCTGCTTTTCACTTCTATTGTGTCGGCAGCTAACCTGAGCTAAGCCTCAGGACTGAGAACAAAAAGCCTCCCCTAATACTTCTCCTAATCTAACCTGTTTCAGGATGAGCCTGTCTGCAGATGCACATATGCATGCGTGTCTATATGTTATAAAATACACACAAACAGACACTTCCAAAAAGACCATAAACATTCTTAGCAGCCAAAATTCTGACCCTTTTCATTTAGGACTAGCAGAAAGCAGCTTTTCCCTTGACATTCTTCCACCTTTAAACATCACACCTTTATAACAAAACCTCTGAAATTTAAAGACTACTATAAAAAATTTCAACATTTTCATTACCCTTTTGTTCCAAAAAGCACAAGTACCCAGACTAGACATTTCAGTGCAGCCATTAAAGCAGAGTGCCTTTTGAGGCAGAATTCTATGAATGCACTCTGGCTTATAAAAAATGTATTAGATGATAGCTCTGAAAAAGGCTCTGAGGCGTAACATGGTCTATCATGTTGTGCATGCATGAGTTAGCTTTTACAAGATCAGAACCAGAAGTGAAGATGAATGCTATTCATTGTAAGCCCAAAGCTTTGGAAGTTCAGTATCGCAGTGCTTGGGGGTCAGGACTAGAGCTATTCAAAAAAAGTACATTCTCTAAAGAATCGTCTGCTTTTTCAGTGTTCTGCACACATGCCCACCCTGGGTTCTCGATGGAGCAGAGCTGGGGCTGCAGCAGGACGAGCAGAAGACACCTGCCCGTGTCCCCTTCTCCTCGCTCACCCAGCCCTGTTCAGCCCTGACTGAATTTGTTATGAGAAGGTCAGTGGTGTTCTTGTCAGGGGGTTTTAAAAAGTCAAATATCACTTGATGGAAAAAAAAAAGCGTTGACTTCACACCGAATGTAAAGAGGAACAATTCTGGCAAGGACTCATCCACTTACTGTCAAAGAAAATTACATACAATTTACTATTTTGACATTCTGGAGTGCGTTCGATGCATTATTAGGATTTGGAGGTCTTAAAGAGAAGCAATTCAAATGAACATTAAACTAAATGGATTTTCTTTGATGAAATAATGATAAATAATAACACAGATGACTTTGGTTGTTTGCAAAATAGCTTATTCATAGTCAGTTGCCCACATTATTTTGAAAATATCCCGAAGTTCAGGACAAACCTTTTTTTTTGAAGGCTAGATGCTTCAGGAAGCTAACAAAGAATTCTTATTATTCAAAATATTACATATATTACATGAGCAGTATTGGCCTGCATCCTGACACAACGTACACTTCAACAATGATCTCTATTCTGCTGCTGACTTCAACTCACACAAGACCACGGGTGATGAGAGTCCCAACGCGGCAGTGTCCCCACAAATGTACCCTCCTCAGACATCTCCTCTGTATTTTCCCTTCTAAGCCAATTGCTCTTCTTTGCCACCAAGCTGAAGTGTCAGCTGCGACTTTCTGAGTCGCTCTGAGTAATGGGATCAGCTAATGTTCAGCACATGGAGAAATTCCGTATCATTCTCCCCTCTAAAAATACCACCGCTGCCGCTGCAGCCACTCAGCAGTGATGAATAGCTAAAGGGACAAGCAGGTCTCTAAATTTACTTCATATCTGACAGCCCTTCAGCAGATATGGGTAATGGATCCTACTTACTCCAAACTACTGTATCCTGCAAGGCACTTTCCCACCGCATGAATATATACACTCAGTGTGGGCTTCTTAATGATCGCGATTTTTTTCCTTCCCCATTAAGTCAAGCTGATTACACATTAAAAAGCTGTTAGTAAATTTTGAAACATGTTACTAATTCAAGCAAAAAAAGGCATGTTTGGTCTTCAAATGCACCTCCAAGCCTCTATCAGAGAAGGTCTCAATTGACTTCTAGGGATTTGCCTCGAGTGTTGAAAGTGTGTGCATCTTATAAATGCACACAGCTAATTATCTTCAATGACTTTAGCTGATTCACTCACTTAATACACGGGTATCTCTTTTCTGGATATACAGCATTAGAGAATTTTATTTCCTGAAGGTCATTTGATGACTTTATACGAATTCTTGTGTGTGTGTGTGTGTGTGTGCATTTTTAATAAGGTCCCATTTCTGAATCAAGGAAAAGAGCATTTGATAAGACAAAGGGTATTTACTGCATATCTAGGGATCTCCAGATTGGCAATTATATCATAATTGTTTTTAAATTCTAAAATAGGGGGTGGAGTGGGGAGGTAAGAGATAATTATGTCACATGAACAGGACCCAAATTACATTTGCTCTCAGTTTTGTTGTGCACAATATCAGTTTAATTGAATCATCTGTAATTCTTCTCATTCTTTTTTTTTTTTCCCCCCAGCCTGCAGGAACGCACATAAGACATTATGAATGAGAGGTTGGCTGGCAAATTTCTTGAGAACAGAGATTCCAAGTATCCATAGGATTTTTCAGAAAATAGCTGATGAGATTATATATGTCTGAGTGTGTGTGTGAGCACACAAATGTTTCAGGGAGGGTGGAGAAGAGGGGTGGCCTCTGGCAAATTGATGCCTGTCAGCCAGCAAACCTTGATTTCACTATTAATGTCATGGTTCACCACACAGGAGCTTTCAGCCTGCATCAGCCATGCTACACACACACATACACTTTTATATATATAATAACTGACTTTACTCCAACTAGTCTGTCATATTCAATGAATCACCGAAACAATGGAATGGGCAGTCTCCCCCCAACTCAATTAGCAAAGCATTTTTCAGCAATAATTGATTTCAGTAACATTTGTTTCTGTGTTTTCAAAGGAGAAAATCTTCATGATTTAAATGGCTTTTGCTAATGGAAAAGACCCTTGCTGATGTGAAATCAAATCATGTTGCTCACAGTTAACACTGGAATTACAAAAGAAAACTAGGGAAATAATAGCAGCACTTAATCCATAATCCTCCTAGTGCAAAATGAAGGATTCCAGCACATCTGGGGGCTTCCTGAACAGAAACATCATCCCTACCTGAACCGAAACACCATCCCTACAAAACTGCAGTGCCCACTCTTAAAGGTATTTGCCCTAAGTTTTCTTTCATGTTACTATTTTTCCTTTGGTGCCTACACCCCTGAAACATTAGCACACAAACCTACGAAATGGCCTTTGTTAGAGCAGTATTTGGGTGACTCATAAGCTCAATTCATTTATCTAGACATTACCCTTAGAGACAGGTGAGCACAATTCTCCCTTTAGAGACTGAGTGACCTGACCAAGGTAATAATGTTGGTCTGTGGCAAAGGAGGGAAATTAATCTGGGTCTGCAGAGTCTCTTAGTAGCCCTGTAACCACCGAACACTCTGTCCTTATTTCTTTTCATTACAACTCATCTAAAGTGCATGCATTTGGCTTTGGACTGTGGCATTCGCTGCTCCCCAGACACTGAGCAGGAATCCAATGAAATATTTAAAATAAAAAGCGCATTTCCTTCCTTTCCCTTGATGAGCAGTAAAGATTCAGGGAATATTCTTACTTCCCTATCTAAAACACTTTTATGAAAATTTTGCCAGTTATTGGATTGCTTTGTTTTGTTTTCTATTTAGTGATAAAGACATGAGGCCAAATTTTGCTCTCCTTTGCACCCAGATAAATGTATAATCACGGAATCATGGAATGTTAGGGATTGGAAGGGACCTCAAAAGATCATCTAGGCCAATCCCCCCGCCAGAGCAGGATCACCTAGATCAGGTCACACAGAAACATGTCCAGGCGGGCTTTAAACGTCTCCAGAGAAGGAGACTCCACAACCTCCCTGGGCAGCCTGTTCCAGTGTCTGTCACCCTGCAGGTTTCAAGATGTGACCCGATTGAGCAACACACAAAGGAGCAGAGGTAACTGCTACCAGCTCTGCCAGCCTCACTGCCACAGGTGGATTAACATTGCTCCTGGCAATCCTAGAAAACTGTGCCGAGCAAAAGTCCACACCATAAATAGCTTCTGGGACAAAGGCTTATTGTAAGTGACACCTTTAATGATCTGGCTATTTATAGGTTCCAAACCCAGAACAAAAGATAGATTCCTTGCCAGCTGGTTATACTTAGCCTTGCTTGGTGTATAGGGAGGGAGGAGGAGAAGGTCTAAGGATATTTTCACCTTTAGCCTCTGCTATCAGCTACTGAGCAAGGACTCCCTGCAGAGAAGGCTGATGGTGAACAGGATGACGTGCAAAGCCTAGAAGCCTGCCAGGCCCGCTGACACACGTACCAACAAGCTGCATTTGGAAAAGAAGAGATCCTGGAATGGGTTTTCAGTGGTGATAAGCACACCCAGCCCAAGCTAGATCCAAGGTGCTCAGCTTGCAATTAGCCATCTGAAAGATACAGTCAGGTTATCAGAAGTGTTCACGGCCAATAAACCCAACAAGATCAACTGAGTCTGCTGGATGGCGAATGATCTGCAATACCAGGTTGTTTATTTAGGTGCCTAAATGCAAGGCATCAAATGACAGGCTCTTTTGAAGTCAAGCTCTTTGAGTCTCATTCCCTAAACCCTTAAAGAAATTATTTGACAGATCTTTAGTTGTAACAAGGGAGCTCGAGATGCAAAGAGTAAACTCATGAACGCTTCTGTGCTCTGAACACATTGAGGGCTAATTTGCACAGATACTCCAACCCATCAAGCCCCAATGTAAAACTACTGCTGTTCTCTAAAACTGATGTGCAGAAAATATTCCTCAGCTTTCTACACCAGCAAATATCCAGTTGTTTCATTAGACAAGCCATGGGCTAACAAAACCTCAAAAGACAATACTGGAAACACTCTTAAACAAACCCATGGGATGGACAAGACTGGTCTTTGCAAGGCAGAACTACTGGAGTGAGTGGTAGTTAGAGAACAGCTGCAAAACAGGGCATTAAGTCAGCTCCACTGCAGTCAAAATGAACAAAGGCTTTTTGCTCCACTCTAATACACACACATAATATGACTAGCTTTATTAGAGTCTTTTGAAATCACGACCCTGCTAATATGAGGCAATGTTGCTCGGTAAGCAACACAGACAAGAGCCCCAAAATCAAACAAGCATGCTTCTGTGTCCTTCAACAGCCGCAAATAATTTGCCATTTTACTTAGCTTAATGAATT
The DNA here is from genome assembly GCA_013401335.1 of Brachypteracias leptosomus. Lineage (NCBI taxonomy): Eukaryota > Metazoa > Chordata > Aves > Coraciiformes > Brachypteraciidae > Brachypteracias > Brachypteracias leptosomus. Next base: position 512,163 of record VYZX01012703.1, read on the forward strand.
TTACAGTGCCTAGGAGAATAGAGATGATGGGTTTTGAACTCTAGGATATATCCACAGATCCCATTTAGAAAGGGAGACATGGAGTACTCTGTGTATTTCTGTGCTTATGATCATGTACAAATGTGTATATATATATACAAACACATATATATTACTTATGTATGTGTGTGCATATATATTTACATCAGGACCCAGGTTCTAAATTATGACAATACAACCACCCTCTAAAATTTCAGTTATCAGAATATATCAGAGGGATATAAAAAAAAAGGAAGAAACAAAAGAGAAATAAACAGTTATTAGACTTGGTTACAGTGCTAGCTTGATCTACTTTAGGTACTGAAAATAACCCTCAATCCCTCCAGACACTTAATAGCATTATTCTTAATAGCATATTCATATTATAATAGTGCAATATTAATTAAGAATTGAAGTTTAAGTGGAGCTAGTAAGACAAACAGTCATAGTGGGCAGGATACCTAGAATGTCAAAATAAAGGGAAATGGAAAAAGAAGTCAGCTTGTAACAAGATATGTTAATATTTGCTTCTGCCTTTTTTCTGCAGGCTGATGAAGATGCTGATGCAGCTCATTAATGCTCTTAAATTGTCATCATGTTAATGTCAGTAGTGGTGCATGATCTTGTTTGATCATATCATGGTAAAATGCTAGTGAAGTGTGCTGAACCTTTTTTTCTTTTTGGATGTCTGGGTTCATTCACCCTTGACCACCTTTGCTCTTTTTGTAAATCATGACAGAGTTGGATTGAGGGAGAAGACACACCTGCTGCTCTAGATCCTTGAAAAGTGCCAAAGAGAACACTGCAAAGGGCCCTTAACTGCAAAAAACAACAAATACACCGAAGGCCCATAAATATCCCATGTTCCCCTTTTCTGTCTCTGGAAACTGAAAGTGCTTCCCGAAAAAAAATTTTTCATGTGTGGCAATGGGGTTCCTGATTTAGCAAACTGCTGCAAACCCTCCAAATCTCACCCAAGTAGAAAGAAAAAGAAGAGGCAGGTCAAAGGCTACAAAGTACCTGGGGGTTGCTCTGTGGCTGGAGTAAGAACTTCTAAAACGTTCAGGGAGCCAAGGAGGCAATTCCTGGCACGTGAGAACGGTTAACGTCTGCAGGAGCTACATCTCTGCTCTCCAGCTGCTCCTGTAAATAGGGAGAGAGAGCTCCCAGCCATGGTGGCAAGAGCATGACAGTCACTGCAAGGGACAAGAGGGACAGCAGAGGACCACTGGGAAGAGCAGGCTCAGACATAATGGAAGGACAGACATGTTGAGAACCAAAGGGATTCTGCAGGTCTTGCAGTGACACAGAAAGCTGCTCTGCTGACTGAAAGGACTCAGTCTGCAAGACTCATAGTGAAAAGTGGAGCTTGGTTTATATCCCCTTTTCATTTCCAGTCCATCTTGTTTGCTTATGCCATTTAAGGAAAGAAAAAATAGAATTCACAAGCAGCAGATCCTGATTGACTTGGGCCCATATCAGAGAGGCATTAGCTCAGTCCTGAACTCACTACGTGTCTATTGGCTGCCATCTGCAGATGTATCTCACAGGTGTTTGGTTTTGCTCAGCCACATCTAAGCAATTTCAAGATTTAAAATCAAAGCTGATTGACTGAAACAAAAAGTTTGAAAAGGTCTCATTTTTCAAGCTTATTGCAGAAAAATACCTTGTCTTTTAGGAAGCAACTGGTAATATGCATAAATGATTTCATCATTTTAGGAAAAGGTGAAATCTCAAAGTGCTAAGAATTGCTTTTGATGGTCCAGAAGACATCCCTTCCAACCCCATAGTCATTAGTAAAAGAAACTGCAAAAGCCTTAATGAGTAAAGCATCATAATTCCCAATTTTAACCTTTTTATCATCATCCCTGAGGTGAGAATGCAAAAAATAACAGCAGCTGCTCTCACCCAATGTCTGGGAATGCTGCTTCTCTCCAATATTCTGTATTGCATTTCACAACCATATTCATTCACCATCTTTGAGCTAAAAGATGGTATCGGTAACACTAGGAAAATCCATATTAAAACAAGCATCGCTACAATCCAATCTGAGAAGTCCAGTAATTCTGCACATCTGTATCTCCACTGTGGTTCCTCTGCTTAAATAAAATGTTCATTAGTGGTTGTGTTTTAAAAAAAAAAAATAAAAAAAAAATTGGTGTGCTTTTAGAACTTTAAGCAGCTCTAAAATTGTCATGTACAGCATAAGCCTAGAGTTTTAAAGGTGAAGTACTGTCATAACTTCAAATATCCCATCAGAGAGGCATCCAGCCTTAACTCAAACACCAGCAGTCTCTGCATGCAGCTCAGTGAGTAGACATTCTCATCATAAAAGTCATCACCAGCGATGGTACTATCTGGTATTCAACACACAATTTTATGGGGTGTACAACACAAAACCTGATGCAAAGACAGGTGGAAACAATATCAAGTTTTTATTTTTGGATTACAGGTTCTTTCTAACTGGTTGTGGAAAAAAAAGTGAGACTGACTGGCAGTTCACAGTGGTTCAACCACTGCTTCACCACTAGCATGGGATGCAGCAGACTCGGATTAAGTGATTTTCCAGTATTATTTACTCCTGCTACAGAATTTTGCATGCAAATACTTCATCTTAACTGCTATGTTCTTAAATTACTCTTATGATAACCACTCACTCTTCTTAAAATCTGATGTGATTTCCCAGTTTGCTCCTAACATGGCTCCCGTGTCTCCAGTCTCTAAGTTCATTACTCATTCTTGTGATTTTTCTTCTGCTGGCTACAATTATCCCAGAGACTTATTTGGCTATAAGGAAGCAAATGAACTTGAATAAGAGGTCAAAGTCTAAGATTGCCACAAGTTGTCTTTCTTGAAAGAAAAAACTCAACTTTAACTATTTCTCCAGAAATAAGTAGTCACTGCACAGGTAGAGCCACCTCATGACCCCCAGTCTATCTTAGAGCAGGGCACACCAGACCCTCTCAGCAGTCAGGGAACCCATTGCTTGGGCTCTATTTTCTTTCCTTTTCTCTTCTTACCCTGAAAGTTCATGGATTTCCAGGCTACAACAAATAGGCACTTTGGATCTGCTAGCTATGATAACCATAGGGGATCAAGTAGGAGTGACAAAAATGAACCTGAAATTACAACTCTGTGGGTGATGCTCTGAGAAAGGCAGAAAAATGATTTAGCTTGAGGTACTCAAGTCAAACTTCTAGAGAACTAGATCGATCCTTCCATCTTTTTGAAGCAGCCAACAGCTAACTCATAACATGCAAAAGCTCCCGATTGCAAAGGAGCAAGAGTTTGAGCCTTGGCCTGGCCAAAGTGGCTGAAGCAAAGCTGAAAGCCACCACACTTGGTAACCAAGCACGTAGTTCTCTCAGCCTTTCTGACTCAGGCTCAAACTTAATTTTACAAAAGCAGAACCAAAAATCTTGTTCACACACGAATTTCAGCCGGAGCCAGCGGAAAAAAAGGTAAAGAAAAATAAAACGTCAAAACTTTTTGATATATATCTCTCAAGCAAACATGTTTTGGTATAATATCAGTACTACTTCTGAAAGCTCTGAATTTAACTCTTTCAGCCCCACCAAATTGACAGAAGAAATAATGGCCTTCCTCTGAAAGATTTATTCTTTAATCAGTTTAGTTGATACTTTCTGTGCACTCAGGAACAGTGTTCCCTCTGTTGACAGCCAAAGAACGACTCAGCTATAGAATTGTTCACACTACACCATTTCTCAGCAGAGGAATGGGCAATGTTCAGATTTAAAGAATCTCTGCAGATTATAAGATGTTATCCGTTTTCTGGCCGATTGGCAGAAGATTATAATGGCTTGTAGCAACATAAAAGATGCAATTAAATAAATGAAGGCAGATGCTAGAATTAACTCCTTATACACCATGAGCTTTTAGAAATCATTCATCAAACACTGAAAACAACATTATCTGAACATAAATATAGCCTCAGTATACTTTGTTGGCAGTGACAGGCGAGATCAATATTGGAGACCAAATGCCAACAGTAAAAGGGTATGTCAGTCAGTATTTCACTGACTAACTGCCCTTATCTGAAGCTCTCATGCTTCACTGGGTGAAAATACAGCCATTGATCTTAGTGTCACAACTCAAATTCTTCATATATCAACTAGTTTTCTTCCCCCCTTTTCAGCTGAATTTCTGGGCCACTACTTATTTTTATGATCAATATTTCTATCACTCACACATGAACTACACTTTTATTATATTAACCTTTAAGTACAATTTTTAACATATCTGTTTGGCGTAACGTCACATGTTTTAACTCAACATCTCTTTTACCAGTGTCAGAGCTGCTGTTGGAGTCCAGGTTGCTTAAAGCACTCCCAGCAAAACTCCTCTGATGAGCAGACAAATCCACCCGATGCAGCTGTTGAGGAGTCCTCCAGGCCCGTGGAGCTGAGGTTTCAAGGATTCTGTTTCCCTTTCCAGGAATAAACAGCTCAGCTCTAAAAATTTGTCTCAGAAGAAGAAGAATTTTTGTTCGCAATAGATCTGACTGCTTTACCCTAAAGCATTGAAGTGCTGGAAATTTGCACGACAAAAATCCATCCATGCAAATAACCCTATGTTTGTAATTGAAAGAGTGAGCCTGTCCTGGTCTCAGAGAGGTTTAATGTATAGAGTGCATATGGATCAGGTCCCTGGCTTGCTTTATGGTCTGGGCTGAGGCACTCGAGCTCTCAGAATTTCACTTTTCCTGTTTGCAAGTTGGAGATATGAAGGACAACCTACTTTAATTAGGTCCTTTGGATCCACAACTGAATGAAACCATATTCCAGAAGTAGTAAATGTAATTCTCTGATCTGCATTAAGTGCTCTGTGAGACTTCTCATTACTAAAGTAACTGAAGTTAAATGTTCTGAGATCTTTAAATAAAAAAGCATTAGATGGACAATAAAAAAATACAGAGATGTTGTAAAGTATATTATGATCTTAGGGAATAAGTTTTAAACTAAGAATTTGAGGGAAATTATTAAAAAAACCCAATAAAACTCTGTCCTTCTCTGTTAGCATAACGTAAACCTGTCTCACTGAACTCATTTAGTGAAAATTACAGAAAATTATTACTGCTGTTATTATTGGGACTAATAAAAACAAGGTCATTCCTTGATTATTTGATTAGCAGAGACAGAATCCTTTATCTAGAATCCTTTAGCTATGTGGGTTTCACTGATCCAGAGATGTTTTCAATCTTGCTTTAAGAACTATCAGAAACCAAAATCAGTGAGACACACTAAGCAATGAATTCAAAGACTATTTTCTTTTCTTTTTTTAATTATTATTATTTAAAGTTTCAGCGTATTACGTTAGGACTACAATTTTAATACAAAAGTTGATGTCTCCCAAGGGAAATTGTTCCACCCCAAAATGTTTCATCAATTATTGCGTTGCTCCTTCATTATCCAAATTGTCAAAGCAATTTCATTATAAATCCCACATAAAGTAGCACTAAGGGGTAATGGCAAAATCGCTTTGGTCCCTGTAGGACTATCTCAAGAAAATAATTTCAGGCTAAGAGGAAACAATGCTTTGTTCTTGTGCTGTGGGAGGGAAGTTTGTCTTTCTTGGCTATGGTTCCACGACAGGAAAAAGACACACAAGTGGGGACTGCTTAACGCTGGGAAACCAGCCCGCTCGGCACAAGGTGTCTCCTTAAGGCATCCCACAACACCAGTTTCATGGTAACGGGATTGGCTGGAGCTGGATATGTAATGAGGCTTAATTTCTCTGGTATAGAGAGCTCTTCAAGGGAGGAATGCAGTGGGAGGGTGGGAGGGTGAAAGTGTGTGTGCCCACGCGCCTGCGTGCACAGACAGGTAGGAGGCAGGCGCCTGGTTGTACATAAATAACTTCTCAGGCATAGTCAAAATTTTCCTCTAGCTCTCAAAAATCGTATATGTAGCATCAATACCTAGACTTCAGATAGTAAGATGTCAGGGCTGCTTTTGCCAAGTGAAATAAAAAGGCATAAGGCATGGAGATTTCTTTTGTAGAAGGAGGAAGTGATGAAAATACTTATTTTTTAATTAATGCTGCAAAATTAAAGTACTAATTCCACAGTACATAGGTCAAAAGGACAAAACACATAGATCTTATTTATGATTATAAGCTTCTTTTGGAGGGAGAAGGGGCAGAAAAGGGGGCAAAGTAAAGAGGAAATACAAACTAAAAGGGGAAGAAGCACTCTACAGACCATGAAATACCCACTCATAACTATACTGTCCACCAGATAACATAATCCTAGGCAGCAAACAGTTCAGAAGAAACTGAAAATATTTAGAATACAAAAAAGCAATAAACAATTTTGTTTTAACTGATAAACACAAAGAGTGTCAGTAAAGGGGTTGATGGTTGGAGGAATCTTGGTTTTATTTCTGGCTCTTCTAGAAGGAAAATTACTTCATCTCCCTGTGCCACAATAGAAGAAAGTGAAAAATGACTACAGAACTGCATAAGGGAATTTTTGAGGCTGGCTTAACATTTAATGAAGGATTTGAGATTTTTGTGAGAACGCCACCACAACAGCACCTAGTATTACCAAAACTAATAAAAGAACAATTTTTATATGGCTGAATTATGACCTTCATGCAACTATACTTACTATAGCTTATTTCAAAGATATCTACTGCCAAGTTCACTCTTTTAAAATGTAAAATTTTATTAAAATGCACTAATTAAATTTGCCAGATTTCAAGCCATTATTACCAGTTATATATAAAAATTCATTTTATGGTCATGTTCCATGCTGCAGAAAGCCTCAAGGTAAAAGAAATTTTAAGTGACTGGATCAATGAACATTAGATTCTTAAATGTGTTCTACAATTCTGAAATCTCTCTGCCTTACCAATTCACTCTCTCCATCTTTTTCCTATATTCATATCCCATGATAGACTCATAGGATTTAAACCTAAGATTAGGGATTGCAGTGTATTCTAGATGCAAAATACATCATCATCAGTGGCCACATCAATATATGAGGCTCCCTTGTCAGCAAGTATTACATAAATAGCAAAAATTAAATGTGTAAATGGGTTAGCTATTAAAATTAGTCTGCATTTTTTCTTCCCTTTCTGTATAAAAAATACCTAATATGGAAAGTAGGAAAACCTATCTCGTTCGAGCAGGAAACTCTTAAATTTTCTTTTCTATTCTGTTGCCCATCTTTGGATGCCAGTAGAGAAAGTATCGATGTCTTGATCATACTGTCCCTCAACCCCTTGTTTCTGCCAAAGACAGCACCAGCCTAACCAAGAGACCCATACGAAAGCTCCCATGGGTTTAAGGACAGTGTGGTTGCATCTTCAAGGGACTGACAGAAACTTTTCTGTCTTCCACCCAAGGAAGATAGACATTTCATTTTAGCACAGGTATAGATCTAAAAAAAAAAAAACCAAACCCTTCCTTCCTTTACTCTAGTTGTGCTGTGCAGTAAAAGTTCCCCATGTCGCCGTGCACAGAGACAAACCTTCACCTAACCTCCCTTCACTTCCAAGTTACTCTTCCTTTTTACAGAGACAGAATAAGTGTGAAACTAAACCCTAGACACAAATCTTTTTCTGGACTAGGATGTCAGAACCACATTCAACATTTTGCAAATCAACTTCCGTTCAGCTCTTGGTTTTTTTGAGTGAATAGGACTTTCCCTCACTGTGCTCAAGACCTTGGTGCTTGTTACAGCTGGCTCTGCCATAAAGAGGAATTAAAAAAAAAGATTAACATTATAGCTACAGGTTCCAAAAATGGGGAGGAGGTTCCTTGTTGGTGAGAGAGAGTCACCATGGACCTAGTACTACACTATCAGCTGGTCCATTCCAAATCACCATGACTTCTATGTGGCTATTGATGCATTACCAAATCTCTCCAAAAGTTCCTCTGTCCTTGCTCTGAGGCAGCTGAAAACATCAGCCACTGGTGATCTCCATCATTTCCAGCAGCCAAAGAGCACCCTGATGAGTATGATTTAAATATGGCATCCATTGAGGGAGAGAGGAGAAAAAAAATAATTTGTTTAACCCGTCGACAGTGTTCATTAAGATCCTTCACCTGATCCCCAAAAATACAATTTTAAAAGAAAAAAGTAACACATGCAGTAATTAGACAGCAAGTCATGCGTGGCAGGTCACTAACCAAGATCAGATTGCAGTGAAGCAGGGAAAGAAAGAAAAGATAGATTACAAAATATCAATAAAACTAATGTGACTGTCATTATTGATGGGATTAACTCTCTCAGGCCAACAGCAGCAGCAAAAGGGAAAGTTGATATTCCATTTACTGTCAACTTCCCATCTGTACTTGTCAGGTGAAACGGATGTTTTGCCAATCTTTTTTTTCTGGAAAAAATGTTTTGAAGAACTAAGAAACAATACCTCAAAGGAAAAAAATCAATTCTGACACTGGCAAGGACAGGCCTCTGTCACAGGAGATAAGAAAAAGGGCATTAAAAAAATCTAGGTATTTATATCACATGACACAAAGCACTTTTACACAGACATGACCAATCTGAGTTACTTCATTGCACGGTTAAGGTGATGGCATATGTTATCATTTTTCCTGAAGAGCAGAAAAGATACTTACATTTTGGCCTGTGAAATATGCTATCATCAAGCAGGTTGAAAAGAACAGTATTCAATTTCTAGGACCAGATTTTCATGAGCCTGCATTTCATGCATCCTAAGCAAAGGGTGAGGATATTGCATTTGAAGGATTTAACTTCACCGGTTTTTAAAACAGGTTTTCAAGTTTGTTGAAAAGAAACCCATAATGCTGGTGCTAACTTTTGGTCAAGGAGAGCATTGAATTTGTTAAATTTCCTTTTTCATAGAATCATAGAATGGTTTGGGTTGGAAGGGACCTCAAAGATCATCTAGTTCCAAACCCCCCTGCCGTGGCAGGGACACCTCCCACTAGACCAGGTTGCTCAAGGCCCCATCCAACCTGGCCTTGGGATGGAGCATCCACAACCCCACTGGGCAACCTGTTCCAGCATCTCACCACACTCAGGGTAAAGAATTTCCTTAAAGAGGAAGTTATTATTTTTATAATAAACAAGTTTAAAACCTATTCCCATGCTTAGATTTAAGAATCCTGGAATATTGGAATGTGAAGAATATACTCTGTAAATCTGTTTCTAAATGCAAAGCATGGAGGAAACTAGAAATCCCTTTAATTGGTTCTTAACTTGCTTTTTAAGTAACACATATGCAGGGGTTTCAATTGTATTTTCTCTTATTGTTAGTACTTGTGAACACTCGTGGTTCATTGACTGAACCTCATTACCCCTGGAGATTGTTTGTTCATCTGTTTGACAGAATTTAATTACTGGAGCACAACCACTGATATAAGAACGTTCATGCAAGAGCCTAATATCTTTCTCTTCTCCATCTACTGTAGGTAGCTTTATTTTCTCTCTAGAAAATTGCTCTTAATCAGCTTGTCACTGTGCAGAACAACAAATTTCATAAGCGAAGGAGAGATCTATCAGAGACGCGAGCACTGCTCTGCAGCCCTCTCTGAAAATCTATTTTCTCAACCAAATGGATGAAGAACTCAGCAACTCCTGACCTTCTTATTCAGAAGCAGAAAGACAACGGCGCTGCTGCACTCACTGGTTTCAAACTCTGAAAGCTGAAAATCCCTGAAAAATGTAAAGCAGCACTAGAGGTGTCAGAAAGGACTCACAAGCTGACTTCTTGGAGGCAGCAGCAGTGTCCTAGATTGCCCACTTGCTCTTCATCAATAATCTCTGCCCGTAGTCCCCAGAGATGACTCCTTACAAATGGAAGCCACAGGACACTTTCTGTGCAATTCCTGCATGTCTTTGCAACCACAAAGATGGCCCTTGACTATACCTCTGAATGATACATCTGTATGTGTATATTCAATCAACCAAGAAATCAAAGGCTCACAGCTTCACCTTTTTTCACCTAGGGAGTAACCTGCAGGCTCACATTTCACCTCGCTGTCGTGCAGCTTGTTACTACCTGTAAATATATATCACTAAAATGAGGGCAAAGTATGTAAGATCCCACACAACATGTTTCAACTAATGGAATGTCTTCATGGCCCAAATTTCCAGAGCTTAGACAAAGTATACATTTTTAGCAAATACCTCAAAAACCTATTTTCAAATCAGCCTTTCTTCTTAAGCATGCAATAAAAAGTATTTTATTGTATAACCCTTTTCCCTGTAAACAGCCTCAAAACCTGCCAAATCTTGAAAGAAATCAACACATAGAAAATTATTGACGTTTCAGCAAGACAAAACCATTCTAACCACAATTCTGACTGTCTTCTAGGTAGGAGGATCTACTTTTACCATTTCTTAACACACATTCAAGCTTAACACGTCAGCAGGACAAAATGAAACTTTTATTATTCAGAGACACCAGAGTTTATTCTCTATTTTCTTTAGCATTTATTGTGGAAACATCCCTCTCAAAATGAATCCAAACCAGTGTATTGTCCCTATTTTACAATCGCCATAAATGAGAATGGTCTCCTAGTATTGCTGTTTTAATGGCACTACTTAGCAGCATTCAAGGGTATAGAGTAGGACTCAAGAGGCTGAGAATCCTATTTGAATGCATAATAAAGAAGCATCTGAAGTTTTATTAGGTTTATTAAATTGTTTATGGCTATTCCAATAGTAGCTGTTAAATTAATCATCCTAAAAAAAAAGAGAGAGAGAGAGAAAAGAATAGGTAACACTGGCTATTATCAGAATTTTAATATGAGTCTAATATTAATGCTATGCTTTATTTTAAAAGCTCTGCTTCTTGAAGTCCTATTTATATGGGTATCTCGTCTTTCATTTTCATACAAAATGCCTGTTGAATAAAGCTTGAAGTGACACGAATTGTTAAGGTTCAGATATCAATAGGTAACTAAAAAGGATGCAACTATTTAAAAAAATTCTCACTTTTTAAGCCTCTGAAAATCTTGCAAAGGCGGATTCCTGAATTTCAGAGTGGCTACACCAACACCACCACTTCAAAGCTTTCTTATTCCGTCACATATCTAGACTACAAAAATTAATTTCCTGAATCTTCTGAGTCATTTCATTTAACAATTTAAGAAGACAAACAATGCAGGCAGCCCTTCCACTGCCCACTGTGGCGAGTAAAATTGTGCAGATAAACAAAACAATTATCAGGGCATGCAGGAGGCAGAGATTCAAAGAGCTGCCTTTACTAGTTTGTTAAAAACATGATCAAATTAACGGCCGGGTTGCTCTCTGCATTACCTGCTCTCACTGCCCATTTGCAAACACAAGGATGTGATGTTATCCTCTCAGATGTCTGGGCTGGCCGATCCCTTCTCCTGAAATGGAGCAAAGGACACAAAGCACACACTGTGCGTGGGTATGGGGGAGAGCAAGAGGGATGGGATCATGGAATCACACAATGGGTTGGAAGGGACCTTAAAGATCATCTAGTTCCAACCCCTCTGCCATGGGCAGGGACACTTTCCACTAGCCCAGGTTGCTCAAAGCACCATCCAACCTGGTCTTGAACACCTCCAAGGAGGGGGCATCCACAACTTCTCTGGGTAACCTGTTCCAGTGTCTCACCACCCTCACAGTAGATAATTTTTTTCTCATATCTAACCTAAATCTACTTCCTTTTGGCTTAAAACCATTAACCCTCATCCTATCATTACTCTCCTTGGTAAAGAGTCTCTCCCCATCTTTCTTATAGGCTCCCCTTAAATACTGAAAGGCCACAACAGGAGCCTTCTCTTCTCCAGGCTGAACACCCTCAACTCTCTCAGCCTGTCCTCACAGCACAGGTGCTCCAGCCCCTTCCTCACCTTCGTGGCCTCCTCTGGATCCACTCCAACAGGTCCATGTCATTCTTGTACTGAGGACTCCAAAGCTGGACACAGCCCTGCAGGTGAGATCTCACCAGAGCAGAGGGGCAGAATCACCTCCCTCAACCTGCTGGTTTGCTTCAGGCCTACCTTGGATTATCTTACATCACAGAACCAGCACAGCCATGAACTGGCAAAGGCTCATTGCAATAACATAGATACATCCATCCACTCTTTAAGAGGGGTTTTTTTCCAGGGCTCATTTGTTTTCTTAATAATTCAAGCTGCATATTTGTGTTTCTTCCAAAACAAAATGATTTAACCTGGAAACATTTTTAAAAATTCTCATCCACAACCAATTACTGATGCTGAGGATTAACATTCTGTGGCACTTCAGCTTTAGTTACTTTCCTTAATTAATGTCATATTTGCAAAGATCTACAAAAACACTGTTTAGGTAAATGATGTGCATTCATTAACTATTTAAAGCCTGTGTCTATTTTTTTTTAAAGTATTTGGAACACCTCTTGCAATTCCTACAAATAACTTTTAAAGTCTCAAGGGTGCTTAACAAAAATGCCAAAATTTCATTAACTCTTCGGACAAAAAGTGCTTGTGTCAGGCATGTTGAGAGCCCTTAAAAAATGCATCTGTGAATGAATTTCTAAATACTTATATGTGAAAAATTTGATCCTTGTGTGCAAAGAAAAACTTCTGTTGCGGAACACAGTAAAAACATCTAAGTTGCACCATGCAGTAACAACGTCTAAGCTGTAATTAATAAGGGCCATGTGGCTAAGGGTGGTTTCCTTGCTCTGGGGAGGCAGAAAAACCACCTCTGATATTCTTTTCCTGTACTACAGAGCACAGCCCATAAACTGAAGACATCTTTTCTAGGCACCTTTTTGTAAGATACGCAACACAGGGCAACATCTTTAATGACAGAGGATTTTCTAAAAGCTGAGGCATAAAGACATTGTTATCCAATGGATGTATTTTTGAAGACTACCTTCCTATTTACAGTCCTAGGGTGGGCTTGGCTGGTACAGTTTTAGCATGTGACAGTAAGTCAAATAAACCACAGGAAACCCTCAGTATTTGTCCTGGCCTGTTAAACTTAAAATAAAAGTCAGTTTTTCATTAAACACTTTTCCTGAGAGGGTTAACAACTGGTATCACTATGGTCCCATCAAATTGCTACTTCCTCAGAATTCTGATAGCAAACCCATCTTTTTTCACCTTGTTTTTCCTAGAAATGCATTTTTACCACTGACACAGCACACAGTGCCACTTAAATAGCTGGGATCATGCAAAGGGAGAGGCTGTGCTGGGCACAAGGAAGGAGGTGACAAATCCCAGCTAGGACAGACACCATTAAGCAGGTTGGTTTTGAAGGCCATGATGATATTGGCTGCATTTGGGTCATGGAGCTGGGGAGCAACCACAGGCCCATGATGCACTCGTGTGCATTGCAAGCCTGAGTGATGGGTTGTGTGGGACATGTGCTCAGCTGTGTACAACTCAAATGTCACGCATTTTATTTCTGAGGTTTTCAGGAGGAAAAGCTGTGTGTGCTCTCCACCTCTGCCTGGGACAGGGGACATACACTGAGGAAGAAAGTCACACTGGACAGGACCCTCTGTCTCCTCAAAATTCTGCCTCATTGCAATGGTAAATAAAAGTCTGTTACTGGTGGGTGAAGAGGCGACTATTTTAAAGACACAATTTTAGGGCCAATTCTCAGTCTAGATAGACTGTAACTCGGAGAGTAAACCCACTTCACCTCCTATGCTACCAACAAGGACAAGAAGATCACCCTGAGATTAAAGAAAACCATAGGCCTTCTTCTATAGATGAGAAATATCTTTTAAGATAGTATGTAAAATAAGCATCGCAGCAGGATGTCTTGGGGAAACAGGAGTTGTGTGCTCTGGTTGTCTTCCCCTCCAATTTACTGCAACTCACTTTGTTCATCTGAGGCTCCAGCAGCACAGCAGCTCTTTCTGGGGGCAAGCTCAGGTATCACTACTGAGGTGGCTGTGGTAACTCTGACCAGGGAAGATGCACCTCAGCTTCCTGAGAGTGCTTTGCCATCTGTGCTGGCCCTTGTGCCACTAAGTACCCATCTGCTCTTCCCAAGTGGCCAGTTACAAACCAGTTACAACCCAGTCAACGTCAGGAGGCTACAACCAGTGTCCCCTTAATGCCCTATTCTGACCATACACCAAGTTCCATCTCACAGCAAGTGCGCGTGGTTGTATGTAGTATATGTTGCAAAGCAGGTCCTATGGAGACTGAAAAAAGCAATAGCAACAAAACCAATTCTGGTGAGAAAAATTAATCACATGCATATTTGTAGGACTGGATCCCACACAGTACAAGCTGTAGCTAAAAATCAAAGAAAATTAGTGAAAATGTGAATTAATATAAGCATGCATAATTAAGAACAAGCACACTGTCATAATTTTCAACCTCTGGAATATGTGGAAAATATTCTGTAGAGAATGGGACAATTTAGCACATCATTTGCAATCTTAAATGCTTTCCTTAATAGAAACAAAGGAAGAGTAATCATATTGAAAGCTATTTTAAAAGAAGGGAGAGCTTGTGCACGACCCAAGAAAGCAGGTAGACCTCCTGCTGTTAATCAAAGAGAACTGAAGGAGAAAAAAAGCTAACTAGAGGAATAAGGGATAGATACAATGAAAAGCTTGAAAGATTAAAGCAGATCGAATTCAGTTACTACTTTTGCAGAAATATCAAAGCATAATTATGCTGTTTTCACACATTGTTATTCAACTTTCTGTGGAATTAAAATGAACACAATTAATAAATAAAAAGTATTCCATTAAAATAGAAGCACAGGAAACCTTTCTACAACTGCAGCTAAATCGTTGCAGTGCTTTCTCCGCCCTCATGTATCATTTGCATCTTGAATATATTAACTTTGAGATAGGCATAAAGAATTGCATTACTATCAGTCACATTCTAAAAGCAGACTCTGTATAAACATGTTGGATCACTCTGGCAGATACATATAAGATAGGCTGCAAAAATTCCGGTGCATGACACAGAACAGGACAAAGAGCTCTCCATGAAACATTCGCCTCTTGATCGCCATTTAATTATAGCATCTACTTGGTTTCCTTTTCAATTTCTTTCCTTCTTCCATCTCTTGTACTAAAACCCTCAGTACAAGGCATGGATATAATGGTTTTAGCAGTATGTTAATTGGCTCGGGCCCATTTCTAAGCAAGCACTCAGCATGCCAAGGGACAGCCTCGTCACACCCGGGAGGTGATGTTCACCTGCTCCAGCAAACTGGCAACACCACCACAGCACTATAAATAATGAACTGCAGAGAAATGATCACTCTGATCTTCTGCTTACACCCTCTCCTTCCTCCAGTACAAGCAAACAACACTTCTGAGTGCTAAGCAAGACATCTGTCAATAAAAAAACCCCAAAAACCAACCTTTAAAAAAAATTTTTTAATTCAAATTTACTATAGCAGCTTGAAATAGATATGGTCCAAAAGCATTTTCCAGTATTATAATTGCTGCTTTCTTTATAATCATTGGAAGTGAATCTGAAAAGTGCAAATATATTTTTGTTTCTTAAAATGACTCACAGAGAATGAAAAAAAAAAAAAAGAGAAGGAAAAGAAAAAAGTTAAACCAACTCTATCTAAACTCCTTGCAAATCTCTAAATACATTTTCTTCTGCTTATTGGTTCTACTTTCAAAAATCCCATTCTACGTTACAATAATACTCTCTTCTTGCCATTAATATTGTGTTCAGTGAAATGCTAATATTTTTCAGTTCACTGTCAGAGAGAACTAAATCTACAGCAAGCTAATCTGCCATAAAGTCATGTTTTATACACATGACTACAAATTGAGTTTTACACTCCATGGAAAGCAATCTTCCATCTTTAAGGGTATCATGAGACACAGAATTAGATCTATTCTTCTGGCATTACTAAATCATAAGATGAAATATAATTTGACGCGCAAATGATATTGTAAACCCAAGGCAATGAAGCACTGAGAATGTTTTTAGTACTAAACTTACTTGTTTGCTCAGTATTCGGAGTCTTTTCAAGAAAATTAGTCTCTATTTATAATGGGAACAGCATTACATAATTTTTTTTTCCATAACACAGGTCCTAGTCTAGAGGTTGAGAGCCTGCATGAATTTATTTCTAAATTAGGTATCTGAGTTTAAACATGTGTTTCTCATCCTTTAAACTCCAGAGATGTGAGCACTGGGAGCCTGTCACAACTATAACTTCTATTTCAGATACTCAGAGTAATGTCTTTTGAATCTGGATGTCATTTAGAGCTGCTTTCACTTGTCAATTTTCCAAACAACTTAAAAATAAACCAGCTAATGTATTTTTCTGTTTACACTTGGAACAGGTTTTCGGTCACTTGATCTCACCGAAGCAAGCAGGGGAGTATTGGCGAAGTGCTTTCTCAGGTAAAAGGAGATACCACTGAAAGGGTTGTTAAGTGCTGCCTCCTCACAATGCTTGGTGTTATCTGGGAAGATGGAAATGATTCCTCCAGCATTGACCTGGCCACTTATTTACTTGTATTTACAGTCCCATTTTAGCAAGTCCTGTTGAGGAACCAGTTCCTCCTTGTGACTCTGTGTACTCAAAATGTCTTAATAGAGTGCTGTCCTCTCCCTTTCCATCATGAGTTAAAGAGGTGCAAAGATGTCCCAATGTTCATATTCTGGCATTGCTTAACTCTATTCTTTCTCAGTCTAAACCCAGTAATCCAGTTTAAACCAGAAGGGTCAATATCCCCTTTTGTACCACTATATCATCATCACAAAGTCGAAAAGGCTTTCTAACACCCTTTCAAGATGCAAAAAGACAAGGGTATCCCAGTCAGACTGTTGAAATGTTGTCCTTCAGGAGCTATGTTGTCCAGGGATACTATGAACCCCATTGGTATTTATTCCTTTTCAACCCAGATGAGGGCCAAGTTACACCAGGGTCACCTTCTACTCTACTGTGTTGGCCTTCTTGCATGTCATTCTTCTCTTCCATGCTTCCATAAGAAGCATCCACACTTGGAGCATATCTGCATGGGAAGTGTCACATCCCACTTCCACAGCTGAGCAGGCTCCTTGCTCAGAGGCAATCTCAGCATCCTGGGGATGTCTACAGGTAAAGGGGCTGCTGTGCAGCCAGTGCCCTGTAAGCTCATCTCCAGTAACAGCACGTTAACTTCCCAATGCAGAGAAGCTCTTCATTAGCCATCTTCCTCCAAATGCTTCCTGAAAAAGCACTTATTTGAAAAGAGGCATTAACCCATAACTTGCTGCACTGGGTAAATGCAGAAAGTGGCCAAACTGTTGCCACTCTGCAGTTTATGAAAGAGGGAAGAGCCAGAGAAATAACCAAGTTCATGTGGCTGAGCTGGGACCAGCTAGAGGCAGAAAAATTCAACAAGCGGGACAAATATTAAAACGTGTGTTAATCAATTTAAGAATGTATCAAATTTTCCACCTGCTTAGCCTCATTTTGTTGGTGGTCAACTAGTATCAATCATTACTTGAAAAGGTGGCTTTTTGCATTAACGTCTAAAGAAACAATCCCCATATTTTGATAATCTCCCCTAACACAAGATGAGGATACTCCAACTTTTGAAGTTGATTGCAAGTGGCATTATCTAAAGGTGGCTGTAAGCATGAAAACCAGGCAGTAAGCCACTGGATCACAACCTTAGCTGTAAAACTCCAGAGCTGCCCTCCAGCACTGACTCCTGGCTCTTTGGAGGAATCAGCCAGGCAGGGCAGTGGAAGAAGAATGATTGCAAGCAACTGCCCATCACTTTGCATCCATTGGCAAAGCAGCAGGTCTAGGGAGGTTCTCCTCCCTCTCTACTCTGCCCTGGTGAGACAACACCTGGAATACTATATCCAGTTTGGGGCTTCCCAATTGAAGAGAGACAGGGATCTACTGGAGAGAGTTCAACGCAGGGCTACAAGGATGATTGAGGGACTTGAACATCTGTCCTATGAAGAAAGGCTGAGAGAACTGGGGCTGTTTAGTCTTAAGAAAAGAAGGCTGAGAGGGGATCTTATTAATGTCTATAAATATCTGAGGGGTGGATGTCAAAGTAGAAGGGGCCAGTCTCTTTTCCGTGGTGCCCAGTAATAGGACAAGGAATAATGGGTGTAAGCTAGTACATAGAAAGTTCCACCTCAATGTGAGGAGAAACTTCTTTACTGTAAGGGTAACAGAGCACTGGAACAGGCTGCCCAGAGAGGTTGCGGAGTCTCCTTCTCTAAAGACTTCCAAAACCCGCCTGGATGCATTCCTGTGTGGCCTGCCCTAGGTGATCCTGCTCTGGCAGGGGGGTTGGACTCAATGATCTCTATAGGTCCCTTCCAACCTCTAAGATTCTATGATTTGGCATGCTAAATTTTGGAGAGAATAGGAAATTATGGCCAATGCCAACCACCGTACTCAGTCCTACTGCACACATGGACATTGATGGAGTGGTATCACCCAATGCATTCCTTTCCAAGGAGATGTGAAAGAGCAAACCTTGCTATCTGAGGCACAGATGCAACTACCTTGTGGCAGACTAACGTATGGTACAAACAGCTCTTTGACGTTTATATAATGTATTACTTCAAGAATAAGCAAGTTCATTCTTTCATTAAGAGTAACACTTTGAACTTAAAATAATTCCTTTCATCAGAAGGCTGTGGAACATTTCACAAAGACGGTGAAGTATTATTAGTATGGTTTTATACAGGGAGAAACCAAGGCCAAGAGCCATTAAGAGAGTTACTTGAATTTTTCTCAGACAGCTCAGAATACAACTCATTTATCCTGATTCTGAAACCGTGCTTCAAACTACCAGACTGTGCTGATATCAAAGAAAAATTTCAAGCCAAAATGCACTACTGCTTGACACTGTCTTAGAAAGTTCTTTGCAGAGGTCTGAAGAAAAATGAGTCTAAGCACAAAAGCCAAATCTACCAGATCTTGAATCCATCAAACGTAAGATGGTGAACATTTCTGCTTTTTTATTTCCCTTTCAAAACTTCTTAGAGGTAAGACCCGTTGTTCACCTCTGTGCCAGAAGTTATTTTGTCCATGGATATGATTAATGGCCTTCACTGATACATATACATTAAAGGACTGTGATACTTTATAGATATGTATGGCATTCACACGCAAAAGAATTAAAGAACCAGAATTGCTCAAGTGATGTGCACAGCACAACCTGGAGAAAGAGATGCATCCAAATCTCAGGCTGTTCTTGTTTCAGCTCTGAAAGATGATACATGTGTTCTCTTTTCTATTAATTTTTCAGGATAATGAATTCTGAGTACTTGTAACAAAGGGTGGAGGAGGAACAGTGAACAAGAAGAGGAAGTTCTACCTAAAGCAGTTCAGTTCTTACTCTTCTAAATCCTTTCCACTCACACAAAACTGCCATTTTTGTGGCCCAGGTCACAGAACAAAATCCTGGGGTTTTGAGACCGTTTGGACACAGGGAGGAAGAAGAAAGGTGTCAAAATAGGGATGTGGGCAAAGATGAGGGCAATCAAATCTCATGCTTTATACTAAGGGGAAGGATCAGCTGTGAATACAGCTTTACACTTCTGAAACTTCAATCAGCAGAACTTACACTTAAGCATCAGGTTAAGGTCACTACAATTACCAAGATATAAAAGGTACTGGTCCACTTCTATGGGAAAAAAAAGTTCTTCTATTTTCCTCCTCACTCCAGTTGTCTATCCTTTTTTAATACCAGTTGCATTAAAACCAGAATATTTTCTATATTTTTAAAAGTTAATATGTTTCCTATATTTTCTTTTGCACAGTTAGCTTTAAGATAACCATAGTATTTCTGAGCTGAAGCACAGCCCACAGTCCAGTGTCAACTCTGAGTGTCAGAGCACCTCTACTCTTCTTACTGGAAGGAGCATTTACAGACTTACTCTAAATATGATGATGTCCTTCACAGATCTCTTATGTGGCACTGCCATATTTAAGTTACATTTGAGAAAACCTGATGAACCAGATCAGAATGGTGGTTTTCTTTGATAACTTTGGTGCTTTTCAAAGGAAGGCTTTGGGAAGAGTACAAGAAGGAATCAGTAGTACAAATTATAAATACTAAATTGTCTGGAATTCATGATATTCCTCAGCTGCTCTATTTTCCCCTGTCTACATTCCTTAAAGAGCATGCATGAAGGCTGCAGCTGCAGACTCCTTTATCTCCCTGGCCAAAACTCTCAGGAAGAAAATCCCATCTACTTCAAGCTATAAATAAATTAATTCCTTCATTCAAATGGAGACATCATAAAGTGGTGGTGGCAGGGGGGACCAAATCCAAAGACCAGAAAAGATGTCACCTTCTTTTCACAACAGCCTCAGCCCCACTTGTTTCAGTCCAGTTCATTGTTATTCATACCCATCCTTTTTCTATAAATATTTGTCTTGCATTTGTCAGGACTTATATTTAAAAAATGAAATTCTATTTGGGGTTTTACAGTACGGGAGGCTATTATATATACATTATCCTTATGTGCATGATTGGGGAGAATAGATGATTTGTGAAGTTATCTATTATGGGGAATAATCAAGATTAATGAGCCCTATGGCACTTGCTGAATGCCTCCAGAGATTTATTACTCAGGTTGTTCGTTTTTCTTGTTATGTTGGTGCTGTCAAGAGTCCTATAACAAATGCAAACACAGACGTGTATTAATTGCAAATGTGGAACAAGGCTACTGTGATGTTGCTAAATACTTACAACTCTGCCGTTTGTACAGCACCTGCACTGGCTGTAAGATTTCTTATCTGCCAAGTTTCTGACAAACTTTCTATTTTGGCATATAATCCGATTTTTCAAAATGCCTAAAAAGATAAGGTGGGAGACCATTAAAGAGGAAAGGGAATTCTATTTCCACCTTACTCTTAATAATGCAAGCTCTGGGCAGAACCAAGTGACAGAGCCCTGGGCTTTCCCTGAAAGGCTGTGCAGCCAACTCTGGAAGACTTGATTTTATCACAGGTACCTTTCAAAACAAGATTTTAAAAGCTCCAGTAATTGTGGCATAAAATAACTTTCTTCAGAAACACGTGAGCTCTGTTTTACTTCCAAACCTGTCTAAAGCTGTCATTATAACATGCATCTGTCAAGATGCCAAAGCTGTTTTCATCGACTGACATTCCTTTTTTCTATGGAGATGTCAACTGCCAGAAAACTCCATAGTATCAACAGGAGGATCACTGTGACCCCTGAGCCTATTAAGTTATTTACTAAAAGCTCAGTGTGTTCTGGGAAATTTAGGCAGCCACACTTCTTTGAATGTAAAAATATTCAAGGATAGCTCCTCGTTTATTTTAAGCAATCTTTTTCCTCTGTTGTATCTCTTCATCCATGTCATTGAGCTGAATATGGATCAAGAGTTGCCATCCTTAACATATGACATTCATCCTGAATGGACAAAATTCAAATATTTCAAAAATCAAAAAAAGCTACTGGGAAAAAAAAATAATTAAATTGGGAAGGATCAATGTTACCTTAAATATTCCCTATGCTGAATCTTAAATTCAAGCAATGCAACACTGACCTAAATTAATGAGAAAGTAGCTGAGGAATGCTAATGAAATACACAGCGTGTGTATGGTGGTGTCACAACGTCTGAAGCTTTACTCTTGGAGGAAGAAGTCGCTCTGCCAGCTTGCTTCTTCATTAACACTGATGTGGACAGACACCTTATCCCTTCCAACCTTTCCACACGGGATTTGCACAAGGGCCAGCTCCAACCTCAGGCATTCACAGGTCTCTCCTGTGCTCCCTGGTGTGAGTTCAAATCAGAAGGTGCAGAGTTTTCATGTTTACGCATTCAGACATAAAAACTCATTTCTGCCTCCCGGGCAGATATTTTTCTGATTCACCATGCTGGCATAAACACAGAATGTGTGGGATGATGCTAATAGCTCAGCACTATTAATGTACAGGACGATATAATAATGTAGCAGCAAACAGTGATACCATGAAAATATATCGAGCTCTTCTCAAAATAGCACAGTGTATGAGGATCTGGAAGGACCCACCAAACTCTTCCCCAGTGGAAAAGAAATGCAACAAAAGCTATTTAAGACAAACAAGTAGTTGCAATCTCTGGTTGGGAAGTCACCATGTTAAGGTTGAAAACATCTGGGAAAGCCTACAGGAAAAAAAAAAAAATCCCTGAGCACTTTCACCATTATTTTGTTTATTTTTACTTACACATTTTCTATGGGCCTCTATAGAAGACAGAATATTAGGTTAGATGGACAGGTAGTTTGTTTGGTCTCGTAAAGCTGTTCATATGTTTTTACATACCTAGTGCTGAAGTTTAAAAAGCGTAAAAAAAAGTTTAATCCTCTTTTTTCAGTCATAAGTTGAAAAGCATCATAATCTGGCTACTGAGCCTTGCTCCTGGAACATAAGTCCTCTGCCTCTCATCTGGAAAATAATTTTCTATAAAACCTCAAATCCTCCCTTTTCTCTATTCCCCACTCCTTACTTTTATAACTCTCCAGATTCAGAAGATAAACGTTTTTTGGATGAGAAGTTGTGTTTCTGTGAAATCTACAGGTATGTTCTGGAGGCACTGCAAACAGCATTAGCACTAGTAACAAATACCCCAAAATGAGAAATGTAGCAAGTCCCTTGAAAGGACTGGAAAGGGCATTCTTATCATTAAATAACTACCTGCACTGGTTTTTCTTCTGATCAGAAATAAAATATAGCAGAAGTTTCTTTCAGTTAGGTCTGCATTTGTTACCCAAGTAATTTGCTATGCAACAGGGTTGTGTGAGATTCAGAAATATAGTCACACAATCACAGATTAGTGGGGGCTGGAAGGGAGCTCTGGAGATCATCTCATTCAGCCCCCCTCCTAAAGCAGGTTCATCTAGAAGAGGTCACCCAGGATCGCATCCAGGCAGGTTCTGAAAGTCTCTGGAGAAGGAGACTCCACAACCTCTCTGGGCAGCCTGTTCCATGGCTCTGTCACCCCCAAAGTTTTTTCCTTATACAGATTAGAGTCATCTCTGAGTAGTAACCCACTTCTGTTTCTCTCTTAGCATTATAGAAAAAATACAAAAACCTAAAGATATACAACAAGGAAATAATACCATAGTCCCTAATGGTTTTTAAAAAGTCAACTCAAATAGTTGTGTATTTATTGGCAGATTTTGGGGGAAAAAAAAAAAAAGAAAGAAAAATGTGTTACTAAATAGCTAGAAAACACCAAGGCCATTCTTTGCCTGTGGGTGCCACTCTGCTTTACAATGAAACAAGTTTTTGTATGCTTGCTACCCAGACTGATAGGAACTGCCTGAACAACAAACAATTTCCCCATTTCCTTAAGTGTTGACCATTTGTAGCAGTAATTTGTATAACTTCAGGCAATAAGTTAACAGGAGACAGCTATTGGAGAGGAAATTCAGACATATGCAAGAATGGAGAGAATCATTCCTATTTTCGCCTATGTCTTAGCAATTGAGGGGGAAAACCTGTTATATCTGTTTAGAAAACTTGGAGCAGGACAAGTCTCGCTGCATGTATTAGCAGACTGCCAGTGGAGTATGGGTGCTCAAAAGGCTTAGGCAATGCATGCAACCTTGGTCATGAGACTGGCAAGATGTCATGCAACGTAGAATAGATTCCTTAAGTCAAAGACTAGGAGGACCAGAACCCCTTAAATTCACACACATGGCCTATTAGCTGAAACTGTATCACTTTCCTTTAAAACATCTTCTTCAAAATGTTTCTCAAAGAGAATACTACTCCAGATCAACCTTCATTTTTAAAATGGTATCAGAATATCTACCAGTTTAAGAGCTTGGCCCTGTCTTCATAACAGCATCCCATAAGTATGAGAAGATTCTTCTGAATACTTCTCCTCTCTAGGCTGAATGAGACCAGGTCCCTTGCATGGCACAATGGTGGGAAGACAACAAGCAACGCATGCAAGTTGCAAGAAGAGTAATCTTACCGGATAGATGGGAAAATATTTTCCCCATGACAGCAGTCAGCCATTGGAACAGTCAATCATTGGCCCAGGAACACTATGCAATCTCCATCTTGGGAGGTTTCAAGACCCAGCTATATCAAGCCCTGAGCAACCTGGTCTGACCTCACAGTTGACCCAGCTCTGAGCAGAACGTTAGACTAGAGATCTCCTAAGGGACCTTGCAACCTGAGTTATCACATGATCCTATTGCTACAAGCAGCAGGACCACTTAGTAATACCTTATAAAAATGAGAAGAGACAACAGAAAGCCATCACATCATGAAGCGATGAAACTGAAATATCAGAGAGTATGAAAAAAGTGAATTCTTTTTCCGGGGGCAGCATAACCTCCTCTCATGAACCACAGCAGCACCACAGCAGCAGCTCAGTTTTATGTGACAGGATAGAGAGTATCAAAGTCTTTCGGTTTTGACAAATTATGAGCCACCTACTAGCAAAGAACAACTTTCTAGCAGAGGCTAAACATCACCAGATCATCTGAGATTTCAATCACAAAACCTGTCCTACTTTGCTACAAATGGCAATTTGCAGCAATTAGGGATTGAGATTTTTTTCTCTCTGCATATGAGATACTGGATGTAGGAGCGAGTACTGGATATTTTATAGTGCCTGACAACCTCTGCATCTTAAGAAAGCAGATACTTGATTTCTCTGCACCTGAAGACAGAAGAGAAAGCTCTATGTAGGTTATATCAAATTGCAAACTCAGCTGCTACTTTTAACACAGGAAAGTTATTCTAGAAGAGCTGATATTGTATATGCATGACTAAACCATGAAAGAGAACACTAAAACATGGTAACGTGTATTTGAAGGGAAAAGTTCCTACACAGTAACACCCTCCACTCTCTACGATACACAAATAAACATGCAGCTATAAAAGGAGGAGTCATCCAGAACATCACATTGCAGTGGCTGGAGTTACAGAAAACTTTCAGCAGCCCCCAAGGAAATGCTGTTAGAGTAATCTGGTATTCAGTATAGGACCTTTGAGCATCAATGAGGTCAGCTTTTTACAGACCCTTTAGTTCTGCTTCCACAGGAGAAGTGACTGCAGACAAAGAAAGAAAAACCCAAGTGAACGGTAAATGTGTAGTTTGGAATCACTTCCCTCCCAAACAACTTGAAAGACAGAAATTAAATTATAAAAAACCTGAGACATAAGCTACTAACTTGTAGCTGTTAGCTGGTTTGATTCCAAAGGTTCAACCCCACATTTTAACCACCCTAAAAACTAGGTAAGATATCAGACACCACCAGACTGTCTACATGATGAAGTGCTCCAAAGTCCAAGAACCATCAGTGAATAGTTCAAACTTACAAATCATTTCCAAGTTATATGAGTCAATAGAGTAAAATTAATATTTTTATAAATATCCTCAATGAGATTTTCCTAAAATCTAATCACTGTGATACTCTGAATTTTTTTAAGTATCTTAATACTTTCTCTACAAATCAAACCCTATGATGGGGCCACATAGCTGGCAAGACAGGCAAAGGAAAATGTAAAACACATGGCACTGGAAGAGTAAAAAGGCTCACACATGCCAGAAAGGAGTTTTGTGTGATTCCAGAGAAAGGTAAATGGATGACATGAAGATATGCCTTATTCAGACAGGCTTCATTTCATACAAAGCTCTGAAGTTCAGAAATTTGTCATTTTTTATAATGTTTGTAAGAACAACTAGTGATCAATTCTGTAAGCGGCCTAACTGCTACCTGCTGACCATTTAACAATGCCTAAGAAAGTCATATATGTTTGGGGTTTTTTTACAGGTTAATGCAATAAACAAAAGTCAGCAGCTGAAGAGAGAGAATAGTAAGGCAGCAGAAGCAGAGGGATGACGCACAGAGCCCTCACTGCCTGCAGATACTCAAATCATGAGTAAAGGTCCTCCACCTTTGCTGCGTACATTAAAATGGGTATTTCCAAGATTAACCAGAAATATCTAAGTGCTTTCCAGAGATGCCCAAGAATAACACCTAAAAGCATCACTGCACAAAGAAGTATGGCTCACAAGACATCTAGTGCTGATCTGTTTTTCTCTATTACACTTTCATGCTGGATATGTCCACATAGGTATCTGTCCTACACTTCCAGGCTGTACATTTGCAGCTTTTGGAGTAAACACCACACTGATCAGAGCATCACCTTGTCTTTTAATTTTGCCTTCTTACTCCAGATGCTTTGAACACAGGAGCAGTAAGGATCATGATTCCACTGTGAGACATAACCTACGTTTCACAGATGGGAAAATGAAGGCACTAACGCTCAGCCTGATTCCACTGAGCTACAGAAGCCTCCTTAAGTACCACATTAGTCACTCAGATGCCTGCCTTCCTCTCTACACTCAATAACAAGAAACGAGGGGACTAGACAGCCCTGCCAAGGATTTTTAGGTAAATGGGCTCTGTGAGGTGTGGAGACCATCAAGCCTATTTTATGTACTAGCTGAATGTAGATGCCTCTAGGGAGAGTGGTAGCATCACTCAGACACTTCTACTCACCAAAAATCTGACTCAGCCCCTTCAGGACTTTCTCCACTGCCAAACACTAGGACAAAAGGACTATTACATCTGTAAACACACCCCATAACAGACAAAGTGCCAGGTCACTATCAGATAAAGGAATAAAAGCAGGACTCAACTCCCAGACTCCAGTTTCAAATGCCAGATCATGTATTTTTTAAATCCTCTTTAGCTTCTATATTCATCTTCATGCCAAATGGTACAGTCTGACTGACATTGACCTTTCATGTTCAGGAAGCTACGCAGAGAGAAATGATGGGGACAGTCATTAAATTCCTAGTTTTTAAAATTTTTGCTGGAATTGAAATCCAATATTAAGCCAGTTAAATAAGATTGTCAAAAAGAATGAGAACCTGACTAATACCTGCTGAAAACCAGGCCTTTTCTTTCACTTGTTGGGAGTACAAATTTTCCTGTCTATTCTTAGCCATTAGTTAAAAGGGGTAAACATAATTCTCAATTTTCTCAGCAAAATATATCACTTCACTCACAATGTGGACAAAAGACTTTTCCTCTTTCTTTTGGGTGGTTCCATAGACTAAAGAAGAAAAATTCCTAGAAAATGTCTGCCTACTACTAAAGGAGGAAAAAAAAGAATGCAGGCAAGCCAAAGGGAAAGAGAGTATCGTGAAAGTGCTGCAGAGTCTTTAAAGGGCAGTCGAAGACAGAGCAAGAGCTTTGAGCCTGGTGCACACAGGTCAGTCAGCACTTTCAGAACTCAACAAAAGTATTTTGGGGGAGATGAAACAACTGTAGGAGAGCACAGTGCCAGGCACTATCCATTTCGTTAGAGAAAGAGCTGAAAAATGTTTTGATCAAAGCCGCTTCCTCTTTCCGCGCTTGCTGCAGCTCCCGGAACACAGAACGGAAGGGGAAACAGCCGCGGCTTGCTCAGACCTGCAGCACTACAAAGCTGGCTGGAAGCATTGTAAATTTTGATGTTTTGGGGTGTTTTTCTGTTATTTTCTTTTTCTTTCTTGAAGTATCAAATACTACCTACACCCCCAGATTATTCTTAGCTTGAATTAAATTCAGCTAAATTCCGTGGAGTAATAACATTTGGCTCTTACCTGTCTTAAAAGTACCACAAACCACACAAAAAACTCCACAAACATCAACTGAATAATTCTCAGAGGACCCTCGGGGCTTTTACCACTGTCTGTAAGTAAATTGAGGCCCAGATACACAAAAAAGCCCTGCCTAAAGCTTTGTGAAATCTGCAGGCAGATCTGCAGCTAGGGCATACCAGGTACTTCTCTCCCATTCATTATCCTGCAGGCTTCACATTGCAGACGGTTTCCCAAAAAGTCATCCTCAAAGCTTTTTTTTTTTTTTTTTTCCATTTTTAGGCCTATATTCTTTGTATACAATGATCAAGGCAAAAGACAGATTGGTAGCCTACCATACTGAGCATTCACTGAAGCAACAATGGAAGTATTCAGAAGTGGGACAACTGGGAGATGCAGACTAGGGATGCAGCATCCATTCCAAGGCAGAGTAGAATAGGTCTGAAGTGCTGGGGATGCTGAGTCTGGTTTTTAGTGCTGTAGAAAGCAGGGTTATCATGGTCTTCCTCCTCATCCCTTCCTTTAAATACATGCAGTTCAGTCTATTCAGTTCTCCAAACTCTGCAACTTAATTCCTTTTGACTATGGTGCCCAACACAATAGGACCTCGATCCCTTCTTGGAGCCCCTTAGAGCTATTCTAAAACAACAGTTTTAATCTGTTTTATCGAGTCCTACTGAATGAAGGTTTAGAGGGTATTTTTTGCCTGCTCTGCCAACTAGATGCTTCATAAAGTGAAACAGAATCTCTGCTTCCTTCAGGGCACCTGCTTTCAATTACAGGAAACATACGGCACCTTCAGATTTTTCAGCTTTCAACATCTGTGCTTTGCAGGTACAATTTGTTGCATTCAAATTACTGTTAAACCTGCAGAATGGTGTCGAGCTTTCGAGGGCATGCTTGAGAAAGATGAGAGATGGACAGAAAGTAATGGCATTTGCAATTGCTTTTTAATGACTGATTAATGACTGTTCTGAACCAAATCCTTTAAGTTGTTTAGAAACTTCACCTCGCTCCTCTTGGAAAGTCCATTCAGCCCCAGCTTGATTAGAAACATCACCTCTACCTTGTAGTAGGCAAACATACTGACACTGCTATCCAGCCAAATATACCAGTCTCACACCTTCCTCTAAAAGATAACACTACAAATAATACCTTTAAGAGGGAAAACAGCCTTTTATAACCAGTCAGTCACAGCTGGTCACCACGCTGGGATGAGACAGCGACAGCTACAGGTTTAATCCTGGTTTCTGCATTAGGTTAAACATGTCAGCTGAGGACACAGACATGCTCAAAGACTGTTACTCTCTCACCTTTTCACAACACCACTGGTCCATACAAAACATGCCAGCTCATCTGAGTAAACCCTGAGGACTTCTCCAGGCTGGTACAGCATGACATCAACCTGAGTGCCTGTTCCCAGACAGATGTCCAGGCGCATTAATGGCAGGAATCCCAGTTTAACCATCACCACAATGCTCTCTGTTATTTAGGTTCCGTCTGCTAGCCTACCAGCACCTGACTTCAGCTGTCACCATGTCATAGCTGGTGCTTGCCAAATCACACAAGCTAGAATATAGCTTGCTTACTGCTTCTACTGGGTCTAGCTCAGGAAAAACTTGCTCCTAGGGAAGCAGGCTACCAGCAGCTTCAAGGTCTAACCAGGAGATAGAAAGTGGTAAGGAGAAGCAGCAGAGAGAACGATGAACACTACTACTACAAGGGAAAACCAGGGGGAAATATTTTCTAGTTCTAGACCTGCAACAATAGATTTTCATGGACAGATGGATGAGAGATCTGTGGTAGAACTGGGCTCATAGGAATACAGTCTGGAAGATACTCTCCAGGATCATATCCAGTTGGTTTACTGTACAGTGATGGCTACTGGAGATTTAGGTATTTACACTTCTTCTTCTTCTTCTTCTTCTTATTATTATTATTATTATGTTTGTCTTCTTTTATTAATTATAACTGCATTTTATTTTTTCATATTTATTTACAAGGATCATCCCTTCTGCTTATGGTGAATTCAGGTCCAGTGGAATTTCACTGACTTGGTCTAAAATCACAGGATATTTGCTGTGGAGGTATCTGTGCCCCACCCTCACCTGTTCACAGTACAATATGCTGCTAGGGCCATGTATGTAAGAGAAACTAAGAACACAGAAGAAATCAATTATTATACTTCGACAAATCATGCCTTAAGAGTCAATTTTTAGACTCAAACAAACTTAGAAAAGGAAACTAGAAATCAACTTCTATTTTTTAGTTAATGTCAGGAAAATCCCTCAAATCAGTGTCATACCAATCTCCACCAGCCCTGCATTCCTGAAGTCTTTTATCTTAGATCACATCATTTTGTGCAAGTTCATATCACAATAATGAGTAGAACATTGTGGCAACCATGAGGTTTACACCTTTTAACCCAGATTGAGCTCTGGACTTCTGCCTCCTACAGTTCTGCTTCAGGAGATTGAAGCAGGAGGATGCGATCCAGGTTCATCTTTGCATTCCAAGCAGGCTACACCTCCTATGTTTGGTTCAGGACTTTTTCTAATTTAATTATGTTTGCACTTGGATATAAGTTAAGTCACAGCTCAACCATTAACTGTGCTCTGCTACGGCATCCACCCCTCTGTATTTGACTTCACTAACTGCCTAATGTTTCGCAGTGAGTTTTTGATAAGTGTCTGTTTGCAGATTTTCATGACAGACTAATAACACCAAAGGAGGCTCCAAGAATGTTCTAAGTAAATATTATGTGTATATTTTCTCAACAGTATCTGCCTACCAGCACCTTCAAAGCTGCATAATCTTACTAGAATACGTTTGCATTCTGTTTGCACTAACCAACATGGTCCATACTACTAAACAAACTGTTATTTGATTAAAACATTATGCAGAACATAATTTCAGGACACACTATCATGTGGCTCTGAAGAGGTAGCAATTTCTATTTCTGTCTTGCAAAACTCTGCTTGCCATCATCAGGTATTTCTTCATCAATCATAATGAAGAATGAGTAGATGCAGGCCTTTACCTGGGCCAGGAACTTCTCAAGGTATTTTAAGAAACTGTTTGTTCTCCTGCCCTTGTCTTCTCCCTTCTCTATTGTTATTCCTTATTTAGGCCTAAAATTCACAAAAGGGTGGATGCCTGGAATGTAGGTCCAGATGCAAATGATTTAAATTTGCAAGAACTTCAGAGCACGCTCTTCTCTTACCATGTCAAGAGATGACAGAACATCAATTTAGGGAAGATGCTGAAGCTTGGTGGAGAGCAGATGCTAGGCATCTTAACTTTTTCGAGTAATTTATTATATTGTCATCTTTTCGGCTGCCACCAGCAGATGGTTTAACAGTTTGGAATGGTAGCCAAACTGAAAAGAACTGAGAAGTGTCACTGACTGCACTACATGGACGAGAACTCATTAGGGCATTATCTTCTCATGTAAAATATAAGAATTGTATTTCACGATCAGCCATAGACTTCCTGTGGACACGTTTCATTTGGGGTATAACAACAGTACAATCTAAACTACGGCAGTCGCCTACATAAACCATACACAAAATAAATTTAAGCTAAGCTAGTTACTAGTAACAGCTGTGAAAGCACAGGCTCTGAAACTCATCTGCTGCAGACAAATCTCTAATCTCTTTGGCTCAGATTTATTAAATCTATGTGTGCAGGATTTCCTACTTAGTCCATGAAAAGAAATAATCATTTTAGAGGGCAATTCAGACTTCAGGTGGACTGAAATGGAGGTAGCAGTGTCTCTCCACCGACTATAGAGGCATCCTAGGACAACTGCAGATAAACACTATCTATGTGTATAGGAGGGTAACAGCTTTTTCACAGCAATATCGTGAAGACGAATAGAATATGTATGGCTTAGAATAATGACAGTAATTATCTGCCTCAGTTAGATCAGCTTTCTTGGGTTTTGTTCAACTTGTCTCCTCATAGTACACCAATATACATCTGCTCTGTAAAGGCAAAGTATCCCCTTTCTATTTCAGCAGTTTAAGGTGTTGCTAGAACCTAAGACCTGAAAGGACATCCTGTGTCACCGAGCTTGGTCCCCAGCCAATACGGGTACATCCAAACAATGATCATCATATTCAAGCTCTGTAGCTCAGTAAACACACTGTTGCTGGTGCCAGTAACAGGCCACAAACTTTGTGCTGAGTCTGCACAGCCTCAGGACACAGGCACCTCGGGCTTGTCTGCACTTGTGCTGCCCAGCCCAGAGCTTCTTTTTAGCTGCTTCAGCTGGAGCAGCAATTTTCCTAATGACCAGGTGGCTATTGCCTAATTTATTTTACTTTTGCTTATCTTCGCATAACGATGTGGTTTAAGTGTAATTTTTATACAGACAGTAGTAACAAGTAGTTACTCTGAGTAGGATGAAATATTTATGATGTCAGGATAATGACAGAGTGCAGAGGAACACAGACATGGCATCATAGCAGAGGCCTCAGAAGAGGAGACACATGTTGGGGGCAGAGGAATGGAGGCAGGAGCTGATATCAGTCAGGGTAGAGAATGACACTCAAGACCCCAGAGCTAAGAAAATTCACCTACAGCTGACTAAAGAAATGCAAATCTGGGGTTTTAGGGATAAGAAAGAAAAAGTATCCAACATATCTGAAACATTGCATACATGCTGAATCCAGGGGTAACGTGGTGTTGCAATCCGATGAAGAAAGAGCAAGGTGCAAAAGCATGTTAGAAAAAATAATAGCCAGAAGCAGAGCCCAGAGTAAGGAGTAACAAATCATCATCAGCAGCATGCTCCTCATGGCGAAGAGGAATAAACCTCCACTATCAACACACCCCTCCTAGTGAAGCTCTTGGTACTCAACAACTTGTCATAACCACTCCCCAGCTCCAAAAACTGAAGCCAACAGTCTCACAACCCATGGAATAAGGGTGAACAGAACACCACAGAAAGGGGTACTCAGAAATGTGCATACAGCAGTTTAAAATGTATTATTATTGAAGCCTTTTCCCCCCTGTAAAAGTATTCTTTTCCCTTAATAAGTAGATCTGGACTAAGAATAATTCTTTGATTAGACCGTTAAGATTTCAATTATGCTAACAATAAAATTTTGCCTTTACAGAGGGCACATTTCGTCTTGCCTGCACAAAGATTCTCGAGTGTAACAACCTTCAATACTAAAGCTTGTTATGCCTCTTGCCTTCATTTCTCCTACTACACAGTCAGTCCAAAAATTCACAGCTCTGACCAGGGGAAAGAAAATCTTCTAATTTTTTAGTGTGAATAGGGACAATTTATATCCATTACTGTCTTGTGCTCCTCTGCAGTGTTTACCCTTTCCATATGCTCCTGCACAGTGGCCACACTCCTGTTAGGCACTGCAGAGACTAATCAAGACTAACTCTTTTTAGCCTCATCTCATGGGACAGTCATGGCCCCTCTCATCTGTTCTCACTGTAAAAACCCCAGCACAGAGAGAGAGAGATTAGTCAGGAAGTTTACACTGAGACCTGATCCATCGGTTAGGAGGAAAAGCACAAACACAACAATTTTATCCCAATTTCAAACACTCGGGTTTGCTACAGTTGTTTTTAGCAGTAACAAAGCAAGTTGTAATAATATAACAATCATGATAATATGTTAATAGTTTTAATTGAAGTAATTTCTGTAAACAATAAGAATTATACCCTAATGTGTTAATTAATATGATTAGGAAATGTTGTGAAAATGAGTATGTAACATTATAAAACATGATATCCAGAATGGCATGTTTTACAGGGGATGGCTCCTCCGAGCTCTCCTTGGGGTGAGATTTATGGACGTTAACGCACAAAGCTTTGGCAAGGTAAACAGCTGTTTCAATTTTAGTTATAATGAACATTAACTCTACATCCCCATTTCTGCTTAATTAAACCTCTGACTCTGCAACCATTCAGGAGCAAACAGAAAAGGTAACGGGCACTAATTGGGCCTTGTGCAATTTCAGCCTCAGCTTGCAGCCAAAGCTTAAACCAACAAACTCCCCCCTCAAAAACAAGTTTCTCTTCTGCTCCCCTCTGCCAGCCTAACCCTAATTTCTTCACTCAAAGCCAAACCACATGCATGCAGCATAAAAAATGCAAACGGATTGTACAAAAGCACCACAAAATGTACAAAGGGAAGTATTAAATTAAATGCCTTTTTACTGTTGTTCAAGTAGTCACTTCCTTACATAATGTAAAGCAAAAAAACCCCTCCAGAACGAACTAAGAAACTCACAAAAGACTCTCATGAACCCACCTGCCAGACACATGGACAGCAAGCTCCTGTGCTTTTGGATTAATCTTCACCCTCCCCTAGGAAGATCATAACTGTGCCAGCACAGAGTTAAACACCAAACAAGCACACCAAAGAGACAGAGAAGGCAAGAACATGCAACCTGCTTTTTAAATGCACATGTAAAAAACATGAGATGCACCTACTAATAGAGGAAACCTTAAAAAACATAATGCTGTGCCCCAAACGTGTTCTGAAGAGCACCCAGCCTCCCTGTACAAAATGTCCCCCCTTCCTCCTCACAACTGAGTCAGTCAGCGCGAAGCGGCTTCATCTGAGAGGAACCGAGGACTTGATGTGACAGAGCACAGACTTCTAACACTTACAGAGGAGGGGAAAAATAAAAAAAAGAGGAACTTGCGCCCTAGAGGACACAAGATAATTTCACATTATTCTGTTAATGAACCTTTAAGACAAGATAGGATAAGAAAATTGTTGAAATACCTCACAGCCCCTTGGACCTGAAGTGACAGCTGCAGCCTCTCTTGAACTGCCTCACTTCACGAGCATGCTCCTGAAGGTTTCTTTCCGACCTACAACCTTTATCTGAGCTTCCTTTGTGGCTTAGTAATACAAAAACTGTCACTTAATCGTTATGCTGAAACCACTCGCTCGCTGGTTAACTTTTTTCCCCCCCGCAGCTCAAAGCTGTGAGTTCACAAAATCTAGTAGGCAAAAACTAGGAAAAATATCCTGAGGTTCACTACAAACACACAATGACCCTTAATATTAATACACATATTAACTCGCGGCGCAGTAATAGTCAGTTGGGATTTACATGCACAACTAGGTTCATCTTCAAAAAGAACCATTTTGTAGCTCTCTGAAGGAAGTGGTAATACCGTGCACACTCTCGCCACTTCATGGGAGGCTGGCTACAGAAGCCCTGAACTGAGAGCAGACCTTAAATATAAATCACTTAATTGCTCATTTTATTTGATACATAAGTACTCCCTGCTAATAAAGTTAAGCATTAAAAGATTACAATGTGAGAAATTATACGCCCAGCTCATAAAAGAAATATGATCGAAACAGAGTCGAATCTGAAATGCTCTCAATAACATACAGCGTATGTCTAATTTTAGATGATTCCTCAATCACTGGAGAGTTTGCAGTGTACACAGCCAAGCCAGCTCAATCAACTGACTTCTATCTCCATGACTCCAGGTCACATTATCTCATGAATGAACTGTTATGTAGGTCAGTCAAGAGTCATCTTCTAATTGAATGCACGTTTCAGCCTTGGCATTTATGCTCTAGATATCAAGGCTGTAGACAATTGGATGAGTCAAAAGAAAATATCGAGGAAGGGGCCGTGATAATTAGGCTTTGTTTCAGACAACAAGCATGGAAACAGATGCTAGCAGAAGCTTGTATATAGCTGGTTTTGTTTAAAATGGATTTAATACAGGTGGAAAGTGTAGGAGCAACAGGCTCAGTGGAGAGAGGCTTTGTTGGGTTGCAGATCAGATTTTAGTCACAAATCAAGGGCTGTCCTGCTGTCGTACCTCGGCTTGGCTGGGAGGTATATTGGTCTCTGCTGAGGCATGTGCCAAATATGCGTCTGCTTACTTGCAGTAACTGATACCACCAGCTCTTTTCACACAGGCCCCTGAATGGTCATCAGGAAGGAATATTTTTGGTTGCTCTCAAATCAAGGTGGATTCAAGACAACAACAGAACTGAAAGTTTCCATTCTTCTTCGCCAATCTCCTGAGTCATACTTGTACTTACACGTTTTAAAGAGCAAGGTCCTCAGTGAGCCTTCCCCATACGGTTCGTGAACTCTTTATTTTATTTTGCAATTGGGGAGGCTGATGTAAAATACATTAGAGTTACAGCCCTGGTAATACTTGGGTAAAATAAAGAATACCAAGCTGGAGAAGCTGGATTAAACTAAAGTGAGAGAGTCACTGCTTTATAGAAACCCTTTTGATCAGACATTTCTTTTCACTTCTCACTCAATCCAAGCTATTCTAATTTAGATGTAAAAACAAAATTGCAACTGATTAAAATTGGGTCGGCGGTAGTTCCCAGATGAGGAAACACATGGCTCACAATCAGATAAAAGCCAAGCTGTCTGAAAGCAGCACTGCCTGGAGTTTATAATGGTGACCCAGCAGCTAATTACTAGTTACTTGTCTATTTCCAATTTTTAGAAACAACTCGCAGAAGATTTTCCCCTCCTCTGTGCTCCCTCAATGCTAAAAATCATTTCTGGTGTGCAAGGGGTTAAAACTACTGAAGCGAAAGCAAAATGCCCAAGGCCAAGTTTTCCTGTAGCTGTATACTTGGTTGAATTTTCATCTCCTGTGTCCTGACAGCTGTTATCTTCAAGTGTGCTTAGACATGCCCATTGCTGTTCTAGCAGTCTTTTTGTTCAACTCTGAGCTTGCTTTTTAAAGCTTAAAACCTTGATGCATGTGGGATGCAGAAGGGGGATGCAGGAAGTAGTACTTATTATAGGGGAAATATATTTACCAACTTGTACCTCACCTACTTCAAAATAGGGATTTTTTAAAAGGTACCACACTATCTTAAAAAAAACCAAACCAGCCGAAACCCCCTGTGTAACCTTCTCCTCATCTCAAGAAAGCCTTTTCTCTGATGTTCTGATATCCCAGCAACAACTGATTTGCACTCATGTAGTTTGAGACATAATTTGCACGTGAGATGGATACTACACTAATTTTACAAACAGGTATGTTGAACCACATAACATTGTATAAAGCAGCCAATACAAGCTAGAAGGAGGGAAACTGAGTTTCCTCGTTATGGCTACTGTTCTTCTAAACAGAATAAAGGCTGTATCATCATAGAATTGTTTGGGTTGGAAGGGACCTCAAAGATTATCTAGTTCCAATCCCCTTGACATGGAGTTGACACCTCCCACTAGACCAGGTTGCTCAAAGCCCCATCCAAGCTGGCCAGGGATGGAGTACCCATAACCTCCCTGGGCAACCTGTTCCAGTGTCTCACCACCCTCAGAGTGAAGAATTTCCTTCTAGTTTCCAATCTAAACCTACCCTCTTCCAGTTTGAACCCATTATAAGTGTGTCTGAGATGTTGGCAGCTTTTACTTTGCGAAAGACAAAGTCAGAATAATTTTCTGCAAAATAAACACAGGTATCTATACCAAAAAAACACAAACCAGTTATTGATGAATAAATTCTGTCAAGCCCAATTTGCAAGAAAGAGTATTATTGTATTTCTAATGGCTGAACCAAGGGAAGGTCATTATACAATGTTTTAATTCTAGTACATTAATGTTGCATTTATACATTAGCAGTTAATGTGATAATGTCAAACTCTCCACTAGTTGTGACATCATAAAAAAACAAATGCTGTTTTAGTATTCTTTTGGAAAAAAAATAACCAGAGCTATTATTAAGCTCCTCTAGCCATTGGGAGAATGTTTATCTTGCTGTCCAAATTTTACATGCAATATGAAAACTATAATGGGAAGTCAACAGATGTGTAAAATGTAAATCTTTGGTAAAGTGCACAATCAACAAAGGCAGAAAGGTTTTTGCTGTTGTTTTTAGGGCTTGTTTATTTGCAAATAAAATCATTTTAATGCTCCTTGACCTGTAAATGCCATTTTTAATGTAATGCAGGAAATAAATTAATAGAAGAAGTGAAAAAATAAAAATAAATCTGAAAGTCAGCTTGAGGAAACAGCCTCTTCAGCAGAGATGTTATTTTTTGATTCTTGAAAAGACACAAGCAACGACCTGACACTCAGCACTGATACAGTAGGGCAATGCTGCTCAAAGCTAATTTTGGGTAGTTCAGAAGCAGAATGCAACGTGTTGGGTACCATATGTGGACATTCTGTATATCCACCAAAGGCAAAGTATCCTTCTAGGATTAGCCCTTACAGAAATGGAGTATTTCCCTGAAGATCACACCCAGAGCTTCCTTTAGAAGGCTTCTAAACCAAGACGGTTGTTTATCATGCTATTAAACTTGTGGTTGGGTTTTTTTCCACCCTCTTCCTCACTTACTCTCTATAGATAACATTTAGCAAAATAAAAATTTCCTGAAGGTAATCACCTGGCTGCAATTCAAGCCATTCATAAAAATTACAGTACTCTTTGGCAAGAGGTTGTGTTGTGAGGGGAGGAGGCACCATCACAGGACAGCAGATCTGAACTTCAGAGATTCCTGCGGACCTGTCACAGGGCTCTGCCACAGTCCTTGCTCTGCTTTTGACTCGCCTCTTGTTTCCTACCAGTGCATTTGCATTTGACCCACACAGGGTTTGTCAGAGACCTGGTGTTTCTCGGGAGTTAGATGCTGCCTCTTGGATTGATTTTTTCTGCCCCAAGAGCTATGGAATAGCACCCATTGAGCAGATGACACCATGTGCAGCCTGGCTCTTTGCAAGGCCTGTGGTGTGGTTGGGGCTCAGCACCTCTGCAGGCACACGGTGGCAAGTTTGCTAAATCAAGGCCTGGTGAAAAAGGGGAAACCAAGTTTCAGGCTTTGCTTTCACTAGTAATCAAGTGGGTTTTTCGTTCTACCCCTGACTTTTTTTTTTCCCCTGCAACTCTGTCACTTCTTGCCAGGTCTTGGCCTGGCTTACTATTGCAGCTATTGCAACTGAAGGCAGGTTTAGTTTTGCTGTACTTCTACTAAACAGTTTAGAGCCTTTTAGCACCGTGCTCGGAGTGGTACAGCCCTGACTAGAGCTGAGACCCTCAAACTTTCATAGCAAAGTCATCAGAGACAAAGATCTTACTAGAACTTTGACCAAAGCAACAGTGGTTCATATCTGGTTTACTTCATCTTCAGATGGCTGCATCTGTGGACTTCACTACCACTGATCCCAGAGCCTTTTTAATTTTCTTCTTCATTATAAGGCTTTTCCCCCAAAACCTTAAAGCTGTTCACTGAAGCACATCAGTTTTCATTAAGTTTACATTATAGAATCATAGTATTGTCAGGGTTGGAGGGGACCTTAAAGATCATCTAGTTCCAACCCCCCTGCCATGGGCAGGGACACCTCCCACTAGATCAGGTTGCTCAGAGCCCCATCCAGTCTGGCCTTAAAAATTTCCAGGGCTGGGGTTTCCACCACCTCTCTGGGCAACCTGTTCCAGTGTCTCACCACCCTCATGGTGAAGAACTTCTTCCTAACGTCTAATGTAATGCTTTCTTATGCTTTGCCTGCCCCACCTCCTTTCTCCATATTGTTAGCAAACTGCCTCACCTTCAGCACACTAACTGCTTATAGTTGCTTCATCTTTTCAAAGACCTCCCAATCTCTTCTCACTAATTTTCTCTTTTCTGCCAGGTGTTTTTCTTGGAGGCAGGTGCTCATAGATTTATAGATGATACAGTAAAGTTGCATCAGTGTTTTCAGGACTGTTTGAATCTCTAGTCAGTTTATCTGTATAGGTGAATGGACTATTTTGAGGATTTCTTCCTTTTTAACAAAGATACGATGCTACCATCCCTTCCTTTAAGCATTGAACCAATGTCCCTATCACACAGAAAGAAATGACACCAATAGTCTTGTCTGAAAAAGTATGCAGGCTTACGTGAAACAAAACAAAATACATCAGTACAGGAGCAGCTGACATCTTCATGATGCCCACTCAACTATTATCTAAGGGTGCAAAGGGACAGTGTGTAATAAAAGACCTTCTTTTGGGACAATTTATGCAATTATGAATATGTAAGTTATGTTCTAAACCCCCTGCTTAACCTCTGCTTACTCAAATGTTGACAAGGACACTCATATTCTGACTGCAAGTCATGTTTTTGATACATGCAAAACCGATACAAATCAAACTCAAAACTAAAAGAGCACAACCCATTAGATTACAGAGGATCCTCAGGTTTCACTTTAAAAAAAACCCAAAAAAACAAAGTTTTCAGTCTATGTGGCTACAAAAAAGTTTAAAACATGAAACAAGAATCCTAGAGGTTTATGATCCTCAAGACAAAGATCTAACCCCTGGTTAGGTTTTTAGGTTCTATTGTTTCACAGCAATCTTGCATTTTTCAAATAAATTTAAAAACTTCTAAAGGCATGAACTTAGCAGCACCTTCCAATTTTGCAACTTGTTTTATCTTACTCTAAGGCCTTTGACTGCTTTAATTTGCAGGGAGACATGAATGAAAGTTTTCTTTGCTTAATTCACTGTAAACTTGATCCAACTCAAAGATTAGTGCTAAGAGCTGTTTCACGTCAAAATCTAAAGGTGTCCTAGTGGGACTTACTATGGAAGAACTGTGCATATTTTGCCCAAATTATTTTGTCTAGCTTTTAAGTACTCAGCTTCATGGAAATGTGAAATTGTCCCTTGTATCCTCCCCTAAAAGCCAGCCTGAGATGGCTGCACTTGGGCTCCCATGCTATTAAGAAAACACATAGAGAAGGGGATATGCTACACAATGATGCATCTCGCTGCTGACTTTCTCTGAGATAACCTAGATGGTTAATACCATCAGCTATCATCTGCTGAGATAACCAGGATGTTTAATACCACATAAAAAGAATCAGAAAACAGAGGCTGAGAGGGTGGAGGACCAAAAACCAACATACACTCATCCCTCTGAGTCCCACCCAAATCCAAGTTGCCCAAATTTAGTCCTGGCTCCTTGTACTCTGAAAGTTTTGCATCAGAGCTATTTGTTGAACTGGGGAAAATGCAGCTGGAAAAGAGATAAGAAAGGCATGGAAATGGAAGGTCTTATGGCAAGCAAGCTTGGCTTTGTGTAAGGATCACGTTACACTGGATAACTCAAGTATAATGGTATGTGATAGGGGCAGGTAAAGGCAGGAGCACTAAGGAGGACAGCTGGGGTTTA
Source organism: Brachypteracias leptosomus (assembly GCA_013401335.1). Lineage (NCBI taxonomy): Eukaryota > Metazoa > Chordata > Aves > Coraciiformes > Brachypteraciidae > Brachypteracias > Brachypteracias leptosomus. The sequence continues at coordinate 552,823 of VYZX01012703.1, forward strand.
ATTCTTTCCCTGGCACGCTGGCAGAGGGGTTTTATTATCAAGCCTTGACTCACTGACTATCACAAACCTAAACCAACCAAGAAAAATTTCCATCAACAAATATTTATAGGGCAAAAGGTTAACTAATACAGAGAAGTGGGACTGAACTCACTGCAGAACAGTTAGGGAAAGAAATCTGGAAAAGTTGAAAAGGTTGAATTTTAGTACAGATCAAATGCTGGAAACATTGGACTTAAAATTCACCTGGACTTAAAATTCCAGGTGAAAGCAGGAGGTTTTATGAGGACTGCAAGACAAAGAAAAAAAACTAGTAAAAAATGAGATTATTGAATATCCTATCACAGCCAGAGTAGAATCATTTAACAGAACCAGATATCTAAAAAAGGCCTGATACAAGGCTGAGCAATGGTTACCTGCTATATGAAAACTGAAAAAGTTATGTAGCCTGTAAAGATTATATGCAATATTTTTAAGCTCTCTGTGTTACTTTGTGAAGGGAAGAGATATTACCAGAGTTTGTAGAGAATTATATTGGTAATTCTTCCCCATAACTGACACATTACATACAGAACACAAAGATCAACTATAATAACAGGAAAATATTCACAAAACATTACAAAAATGATATATTTGGGATTACAAACCTGCTGGAAATTAATAAATTGATTTTTTAAAAAAATCCTACTTCAAACTTTTAAAAGAAGAACTTCAATATAGAGTACTGAAGTCTGCAAATTTTTCCAGTTTTTAGCCCAAGATATTTGACAGTTAGTATAAAAGGGGAAGTATTCAATTTCTTTTCTTCATTAAGGTCTTATGCACCTTCATAAATATATATGCAGCACATATATATTTGTAAACACACACATATATATCAAGCTCACTTATTTCTTGAGTTTCCCAATTATTACTTTAAAATAAACAAAAAACCCAAAAAAACTATGATCTTACAGTGAAACGAGTAAGTGGAAACACATTATCACACATGCAAAAAGAAAAGTTTTAGATTATGAGAACCAGGCAGGAAGTTTTACATTCATATTGGAGTTTGAATCTAAAAGCAGGAAAGCATCTGAAAATTCAGTGTGGTTGCATTTTAAATACCTTCTTGCTAACCTGATAATTTTGCATTGTACAATAGGAATTGCTGGGCAATGACTTCTACACCATTGCCTGAATACTGACAGATGAACCTAAGTTTCAACATCAGTTTTTAAATTTCTGAATTTTCAAATGCTTTCCATATTGCCTACAGGCTACCACCTTAAACTGAGATTTAGGTTCGTGTAGGAGTGAAGTATCATAGAATTTTAATTTGAGATAGCTATATTAACAGGGGAAAGGTGGAATTTATGTAAAAAAAAAGTTATTACAGGGAAGCTTGGAGAAGGATGAGTTCTTTACAAGTTCTTAGAATCCCAAGGTTTTGATGCAAAATTTGTTACTTTGCAAATGTTCTGCAAGATCTTCCCCAAGCACAAGTATAAATTGATCTTCTCTGCAGACCTTAAAGCTCACAATTTGAACAAATACTGAGGAAGGCACATGCACATGGTTGCAAACACCTCTGCCAGGGTGCACTTGGTCTCCATGCTGTAACAGAGCTTCCTGCATGAAAGTCACAGCCATGCAGCAACATGAGATACTTGTGATTCACCACCATGAGAGCACTCTCCTTTTTACCCCTGAAACCTTTGGATTATGGGAAAGAGCAATTCCCAATGTATTGTACCCAACAGACCTACTCCATAAGCTGATCTGACATATTTTGAACAAGATTTTACCCTGGAAAATACCCATGAGTTGAAAACTAAAACTTCCTGGAGGCATGAACCAAGTCTTTCCTTTATCTGCCAACAAGTTGGGAAGGTTTTGTAAGAGGGGATAATGCAGGTGTTTTCTAGATTTTCTATTCCTTCAATGGGATTTTGAAAATTAGAGGGAATTCTGCTAGCTGCAGCTTTCTAGCTTTTCTGCATCTCTGGCCAGCTTTTTGGGAAAGAGGAGGTTTGGTTGACTGAGGTCAAGGTAAGAACGGGGCTGCCTCTCCAGGTAATTTTTTCACCCTGCATAATGTTCTCACATAAAAGTGTGGGAAACCATGTCCTAGAAAGAAATGCTAGAAAGGTTTGAAGAGGAGGGAGCTGTCATCTCTCTTACTGCACAGCACTTCAGCTTTGAGAGATTCACAAAACTGAAAAAATAATAATTAAAAAAAACCCCCTAAAAACTCAGAAATAAAAAATAGGAAGAAATAGGAAGGTATTTCTTTTGAAACTCAAGTATTTATTTCAAAACATCAATATTTAAAGCATCATTCCCCTCGCTAACTTTTGTCACCTCAAGTTAATGAAGGCAAGATGAGCTGCATCTGCCCAGGCTCTGCCTGCAGATGGAAACCTGGGAAGTCCCCTGGACTTCACCCTCAAGGGCCAGAGACAGCACAGAAGATCCTGGTCTCAGGGCCTGATCCTTCTATTTGCACAATTTTGCCTGTAGCCTGGGCTCTAACTGAGAACAAGGTGAACTGGAGAAGCAGCAGTGAGGAACTGATGTTTTATCAGGCCTTTTACGGGGGGGCAAAAAAAAAAAGTTAGCATTAAAGTCCAAACAGCAGGCTTGAGAAGTTCAACATCATGTCCTGTCTCTCTACACAGTCTTCTTGGATTGCCCTTCAAGAAGTGGCCCTGAATCATGAGGTGCCTTTCAACAAGAAACCTGGCTCACATCAGCAGCTAATATTGCCTCATCTTAACAAAAAATCCCAACAACAGCTGGACATAACATTTTTCTGACATGCAAACCATCCACAAATACTAATCTCACACCTACTATGACTCCAGTTACCTGCTCTAAGCAGTGATTTTTTGTACAAGCCCAGTCTAATGCATCGTGCAGGAACACAGTTTTCAGCACAAAAGCAAAGCTCTTCGCCAAATCTTGTCCTTCCAAAGAATATTTCCTCCAAAAATCAAAGCAACTCACACATCCTCACGTAGATGCAACCTCCTGACACAACTCGAGTGCTATTGCAAAAAACTTGGCTGCCTCCACAGAGCACCTACTACACTCGTGATGGTTGATAAATAAGAATGTGCTGCACATGATCCAACAGCAGATTCTAAGCAAGAACAGCAGATGCAGACTGAAAAGAAGCCAAGTTGAAAAGCAGAAAAAACAAAGTTTTATATTGAGGATAAAACTTAAAATGCTTGTATCAGTGAAGCTGCATTATGTTTATGCAGTAAAGCAAATGCATCATGTCAGGAAAGGGCCATTTCAAGAACTATGTATCAAAAGAAAATATTTTTAAATATAAAAAATTATTTTTAAAAATAAATTTCCATTTAATTGAAAAAGGCACAAACCCATAAAGGGACACAATCAGCAAATAAAACATTCCTTAGTGAGGTAAGACAGAATATGAAACAAAACCACCACCCCAGACTGGCCCACTGAACACTTATCTCAACAGACCCAGGCAGCAGCATCTGTCCTGGTCAGGAGCTACCATGGATCTGACCCACCCGGTCCCTACCTGGAGGTCACGGAGCAGACCCATGCAAGGCACGGCAGGCAACTGTTCAGCACTTAGACTCAATACTACTCACCCCAGCCTTCCAAAACCTCCCACTCCTTCACCATAGGAAACTAGAAGTATCACAGTGACTACTTGAATTTATTTTTTTTCCAATAACGATGTTCAGCACTTCTAAGAAACAGCCAGAATAATGTTGCTTCAGAAAGTGCAAGTAAAGTAGCAAGCGGTGTCTTTCAGCCAGCAGGGTAGCAAGTTACACCCAGAATCCTATTTAGCAGTTTACATAATTCACAGTTTCTCTGGTTACATATTTTGTAAAATATGACATCCAGCTGGGAAAGTTGGTCCACTTAATTGTCATATGGCAGTTGCTTGCTTTATATCATCCAAATATCAATTAAAAAGCAAAAACAAAACTGCAAGGCAGTATCTTTGTATTTTCACTTCACACTTGCATACATGTACAAAAATACGTGCTGTCATTCAAAGAGGCAAAATAACCTTGCCTGAAATATAAACTGACTCTGCAGTGTTAGGCATCAAGTGTAATTTTCAAAAACCTTGAAAATGAGAACAATGAAGAGACATGCTTAAATTCTGTGTCAGCTGTTTTAATGGTGCACTTCTTCAGATAACTGAAATTAAATCATAATATGCTGTCAAGTAACAGATCTAGATCCCAGAAGTCAACATGATGGCATTTTAAAAACACAACATATGGATATACAGCCTTTGCTGATACATATGCACTTAGCAAATATTAGAAAAATCAATCAGAATCAAAATGCAAACTTGCCGAAATGACTAGATGCCTTGTGTTATTCATTTCTAATCCTAATTGCTTGATTTCATTCATCAGGATTTATATATGCACCAGTACACTACTGAGGCAGTTAAAATTAAATACATCCCATTTTTTCCTCAGAAAAGTAATGGACTTTAACAGTCATTTTATTGCAATGAGAGATATTAACATACAATTCTGCTCCTAACTCCAGGTTATAATGTAAGTGGATCCATTGATCACTTGCAAAAGGCAACAAAAAGAAAGTTTTGCTTGATGCTCAGGGCAAATAAAATCCTGACCAGATTGTCCATTATTCTCAGTGGAAATCCATCCAGTGTCTAAGTACTACACAAATATTTTGCCAATGACTAAGTCAGATTCGTGGCAGACACATACATAAAAATTATACCTGAAAATGCCATGTAATAAATCTACATCTGTGCTGCACAAAGCCCATGTTGCTCTATATGAAAACAGCAATTTCCCTATGAAGGATTTTAGCGCCTACGAAGTAAGACAAGCACAAAGAAACCAGAGGAAAAGATACGTATCACAAGAGTTACCTGGGGTTTATACACTATTTTTCATGCCTAGCCCTCACAGCAGGTTACAAGTGTAAGTGGAATGATCTGTAACCTACAGATGGAGGGAATAAGGTTAACTAGGACAGCAGAGAAAGTCAGAGGCTTATTCCACTGGAAGAAAACTGCCTCTAACATGCACTGTATTAATAAGCAGCAGTATTGCCTTTGGAAAAAGTATATTTGACAACCATGGTAGGAAAAAAAAGTTTAATTCATTGGTGGGGTTTACTACCATTCATTTAATGCACGCAAATCCCCATGGTTTAAATTTGAAGTTACATACGTGTATTGTATACACATAGGAGGAGGCAGCTTAGAGGTTAAAAATGGAAAATATATTAGGAAAAAAAAGTGCGCTCCATAACTCAAGAACTAAAAATCACTACAAAAGAGTAACAGCTATGAAATATTTAAGAGTCAACATTAATATCATTAGACTTCAAAGGATATCACCTTCTCAGCGCCAGCTTCTCGCATTGATCATCTGCGGAATGAGCAGCCTCGCATCAGTTTGTTTGCAGAAGCTTCTTCCCAACCACATCAGCTAGAAACAGAACACTTGAATTCTCTAAAAGCCATAAAATGCCCTTGCAGAGATCTGCTCTGCACCTTCTCGAGTCCACTCCTGGATTTCTCAGGAACTTTGTAAATAATTTAATATTTCCATGGGGAGAATAGGAACGCTCTTTAAGAACAAGAAGATATTAAACGCTAACAAGGAGGTAAGAGGCTTTTGAACATGAAAGTTATATATTTGCAAAGCCTTCTTCCAGTTTTCACATACTCTCTTCTCCATATGTAACCACGACGGGTAGAACAGCAGTAAACATTTAAACTGCATTGCATTATTGTGTATAATAAGAGCTTGACATTTTTATTTTCTCCAAGGAGAAGCACTGCCTATATGCTCTCTAGTGGATGAACAGGGTTTTTACAAGGTCCCTCCTTCCCCCTCCTTTAAATGTGATCAAATATGAATTGAAAGGCTTTTATTCTGCCAGAATCCCAGTCCAAGGTTTTGTGTTTCTCTAGCAACAATGACACACTAACAACTGAAGCAGGGCAGAGAGCAGCTTCTCCTCCATCTCTCTACTGCATCAGGTGCCATCTGTGTCAGGGGAGTGGGAACACCACGCAACTTTTGACCTCGACCTTGATGAGGACTACGGGTAAATGGATTAGTATTCAATTCTTTTAAGGCACATTTTGAAGTGTACTTTTGTCATACCCACATGTGAAATCCTTCAGAGGCAACTCCAGAATTACACGAGTATCTGTACTTTTCCAGAAATCAAATCTCACGTTACTACGGTACGAATCCACTGAGGAGAACGTCTTCTCAGGCCCCCTGCCTCGCAACCCTCCTGCACCACACTTCTTTTCCCCACTGCCCATAAGTCCCAGTTGGAAGGAAGGGGGCTGTTCACAGACTGTTTCCCAGAAAGACTTTGTTTTCCACACTGAAAACATGTTAGGGAGGGACTCACAAGTTTAACCTCACTAAAGGCCACCATGGTTTCACAGAAACCTGCACCCCTGCACAAACAGAGTAACCACTATTTGCTAAATTCACATTTATGATTCAAGACTAAGCACTGCTGCAAAATCCTTTTCTCTGCTTTAGCCATTTTTGGGTAAACCGAGGGGTTTAGGGTCCAGGGGCAATGACCCTTCACCAAGACTAACTTAAAACAAGCTCCCCTAAAGACTGTGTTTTCTCATTTCGGCAGAGGAATCCTGCGAGGAAGCCTCTCCCCTTCCAGACAGCAGGTGCACAGGCTGCAAGAGCCCATTTTCCTTTAGATTAGCTGTATGCATCACTTCTTAAAAATTTATAAATCACTTAGCTTTCCAAGAGCCAAATTCCCAGCAGAGTAACCGGAATTACAGCCATGCTAGCAGTAAAGGAGGAGAGAGTTTGTTAGAGTTGGCATAATACAGTGAACTATACTATAAATTACTTTAGGAAATGGCTGCTAATGCCCTCTCTGTGCAGGCTTGGGGGATACCACTCTCCCCGCAGTCCACTTCTGTGGAAATTAAAGAAGTTTAGTCATTTGAACAGAGAATATAGGCTTCTGCTCATCTGAAAGCATTTCTTCCCACCTAGAGGGCATAATCACCAATTACATCCAGATAATATAAATTTAATTGTTTTTATTGGCTAATACAGTCTCTATCAGCAAGGAAAGAAAATACACTTCCAGAACTATCATCAGAAATTAACACATTCACAACAAGCAGCTAAGCCCTGTGAGACGAGACACTTCTTGGGACAGCTCCTTAGAGCCAACTGATGGAGCTTCTGCAGGAGGCTTTGAGGAGCTGCAAAAAAGCCCCAAAACCGAAACAACAAAGAAAATCTTGAAACCCCTCTTTGTTCTTTCTCAACTCACCTTTTCTTTTCTTCTTCCCTTTCCTGCTTGACTCTGATTTCTGAATTTTTAAAAGTCTTCAAAAAATATATCTTTCTATATTGCACATTCTGTACACTGAAAACCACGTATCTCCTTTTTGGCTTTTGAAGTCTGGCATCTTTGTAGATTGCCTTATTCTGGGATTTCAATTTTGGTTTGCTTTGAAAAAAAATAATCATTAAACCAGCACATTTCTAAGATGCCTCCCTTTCCTGATTTCTAGTCATGTCCCTAGATCTCTCTCATCACCTTGTCCCACCTCAGATACCTGAAGTCCTGCTGTCTGAGGCTGTGTAGGTCACACCATTGGCTCCTTCTCTCATCAGTGGACAGAAACTGGCCCTCCAAGGCCATATGATCAGTCTGTTTTTCACCCATGGCTCAGGAAGAGATGAACATCCCTAGGGTGCTCCTTTCTCCTCTGCCTAAGGGGCAGAGAAGAATCTGAGATTACAGACTCAGATTTCCAAGTTGGCTGCTTGAACCAAGTCTGGTAATTCCTGTTTTAATCCCTTTTTAAGAAAATCTAACCTGTATTCTATGTGATTTAGGGATCCATAGGTAGAAAACCACCTCTGTGGCACAACCAAGCACTGCACAGGGTGAATGCCAATATCCCTGCAGGGAGATGGTGCATGGCTGGGCAGGATGCACTGAGTTCTGCTAATTATCACCATGATATCAACCGTAATAGCAAAGAGACACCAATACCAGTATTCAGCATCACGCGCCCCCTCTGCTGGGGCCTGGCACGTGGGTGGTTCACCCTGTGGTCTTTGTCATCATGTCCTTTTTGTTAGCAAGACCCATGGCAGCCAGGATTAAAGCCTGCTGGAGGTGAACCTTCGAAAACAGCACAGACACAACCTCGGGTCTCAAGTGCCAACACCACCTGCTTTGCATTCCATCCTCTTGCAAACACAACCATCCATCAGGTTTGTCTTTTCTTTTCCCTGCAAGCATCTCTAAGGGAAAGGCAGAAACACGGATGCTGCAGTGTGATCTTCAAGCTCCAACTTTTTCCTCTCTCTTTACTTCTCCGCAGTTCTGCTCAGGAGAGGAGTTTGGTGCTACTTGACCCAGGAGCTGTGCTGCAGCACCTGTGTGCAGGGTGAATCAGCAGCTTTTCCCTCCAAAACAGGCTGCTGGGAGAGCTGGGGCAATTACATAAGGCTGCAGCACCCCGGGAAAGTTGACGTCAGAGAGAGATGAGGCAAGAGCAGCACTGGGAAAAATTGCCAGGAAGACATGAATGCCTCTCACAGAGGACTCACTAAGTAACCCTTTATGGTGGAACGCAGAGCTTGGGCTGAGAGGTAACTCACATCTCTCACTTTTCTACAGTGGACACCAAAGGACAGCTGGCCTATGTGAGGTGATGGAGGTGGAGCTCCCTTTGGACTCACGGCCATGTGCAAGAAGCAGTCGCTAACTGTCTATCAGTTCTGGGACATTCAAGGGGGAGGACAGGTGAGGAGTGGGGCTGACAAGCCCTCTGAGACATATCCTTAACTTCTCCTCACACTGGTGAAACAGAGGAGATGAAGAACTACACCTTGCTATAGGAGCTGTGTTACTCCTTAAGCATCCCTGAAGGCATCATTATATCCACTGTCATTAGGGTGATCTCTGCTCTATAGGAAGGGAAAAAGGTGACTAATAACTACCATAGGAGGACATCCAACTAAGTGCTGCACCTTACCCACCACACTCCAAGCTATAGCTGGATCATTTGAAAACATGCAGACTGTCAACTCCCTATCACATATAATTTTAATTGACTGCCATTTCAGAAACCTCTTCCAACCTGGGAGTTTGCATCCTACTTCCAGCCTGCAAAGCCATCACAAATCCTCTTGAGCATTTTCCATTTTTCATATTCCTTCTCGGTTTTTGGATTTTGCATTTATATTTCCAAAACCTCTCTCAAAGCTCCCCTCAAGGGGACTGGAATTTGCTAGTCAGAAGCATGGCATGCATATTTGTACAGTAATACTGACCGTTCTCACAAGGGACTGCTTGTGATCAGTAATACAAAAGAAGAGCCAGAAGAATTTTCTGTGTGATTTTTTTGGTCTTGTATTTGAGTGTTTTTGTGTTTTTTCTTAAATCATGGCATAGTAATCTCAAACCCTGAGAGGACATTTACTATCTGCATTACTACCTCTGACACTGCTCTTTTTTCTCAAACACATCCAGAACATCCGTTCTTTACTCCCTGCCACCATCTTTCTGCTTCACCACTTCCAACATGCTCCTTTTTTAAATCCCTCCCTCCCCCTTCCGACTCATTTGTTTTAGTATTTCTTTCCTAGGACTCTGCAATTTTTCAGACTGTTCCTTTTGGAGGGCAGCACCTCCTTGACTACACTAAAATCCCTCCTGAAAACACATCTGCTGAATCGCTTGCAAGAAATTAGTCCTGCAAATTGTGTCTCTCTTTATATGCATCTGCGTGCCTGTTCTCCAAGCCCAGATTCACCTACCCAGGAGCACAGTTACCCCAGACTTCAGCTGGAGAACAGCGGAGAAAGAGGGGGGAGAAACACCTCCGGAGGACCATTCTGAGCACCTAAGATTTAATGTAATAGAAATATTAATAATACATAAGAAAAGAATTATCCAGAGCTTTTTAGTCAGAAAAATCTACAGCTCAAGTCCCATCTGAATTGAAGGGAGATCTTTTTTTTTCTGTTCACTGGGACATGAATTAATACCAAGTACATAACCTACATTTCCAGTTGAACGTGCAGTGTTGCATACAGCTCTTGCTTCATATTTTAGTTCCTTCTTCCAAGTATAATCGTCTTAAGCTTGCACTGAAACGCACTTGTCATTTACTGCCCATCGTGTCAACTGTCAAGGCTTTTTTAAAAAATTTTAATCCTATCCTATGCTGTTGTTCCCAGTCTTTAACTCTGCCTCCAATTTTAGTATTTACAGTCCTAAATTGGATGGATAGCTTGTTTTCAGCACAGGCGCCCCAATTGCAATTGTTGGTGTCTCTCTTTCTCTTCATTTTTTAGCACTACATGCACAGGGCTGAAATCTCCAAGTGGTGGGAGACAAAGTACTTACGTACAAACCGGACCATGCCCTTAACCTTGGACTTAGTGGGGCCCTATGTCATTAAAATTAGGCACTTAGTTAAAGGCTTAGCTGAATCAGCGCCAATACGCCCAGAGTCTTAAAGCCCTGAGCTTTAAAAACAGATCTTAGCCCCACTCCTATCCACTTCACTGCAACCTAAAAGTTTCCATCGCACATGAACTTATCTTTGCTCTCTCAAATGGTGTCTAATTCAAGCTTCTAATCTGTGGCTTTTTATCTTACTCATTGCTCCCTGAATGTGGAATTCACTATCTATTTTCAAAAGGGAAGTGAGTACAACCACTGTTTCCTAGACAACAGAAGAGCAAAATTAACTCTTCCCCCACCCCTCCCAAAACAGAAGCAGAAATATTGAATTTTGCTCTCTGAACCACATTAAGGAAGAGCTACCACTAAAATAACCAATGCTATAAAGCAATGCATGGAGAAGAAAAAAAAGTCATATTGCTACATCATGAAAACATACCTTGCATTTCCCTCCACATCCTTTCCCAAACAAAACAAAATCAGCCTCAGTCACAGAACCTACAGACTCAACTTATGATAATTAGAGCAGAGAAAAGAAATTCAAAAAATTCCACTCCTCTAGCGTGGGTAAAAATCCCTGCTTTTTCAGCAGGGCACACAAACAGAATTTTGCAGCTGATGGCGTTTGCCTGACATTTCAGTGGGCACCAATACGACATAAATCTTAGTTTGCAGAAATACAAAGCACAAGTTAATCTGAATCTCTTGTGTTGGTTTTTGGCATGCTACAATGCACTGAGGGGTATTCATCCAACGGGATTACTGGGCTGCCTGAACATCTTCATCTTTATAACCTGGAATCCAGGGATGCCTCATGCTGGGTAACCTGTACCTGCTTTTATATTATTTCCTTGTAAAACTGCTGGACTGCACCACTCTTGAGGTGACACTAAAGGGGAAAAAGCATTCTTAGACACCAATGAAGCAAAACTATTTCAACTTGCTTTATATTTCAGTGCTTTACGATTACTTTTATGGAGCCTTGAGGATCCTGGGGTCTTTCTGTAGTTGTGTTTTGTAGCCATTTGCCTGGGTTGTGCTCGTGCAATTTGAGTGCACAGTCTTACAGCCCAGAACCACAGCAATTCCCAAAGACACACCACAATACAAACAGAAGTGATCTGGTGGCATCATATATGTTTATAACAGATGTGAAGAAGACATTTGCTTTCTGTGATGGAGAAAACTCCACAGGCACCATTACAAGTCCTCTGCAGGTGTGTATCATGCAATAGCAGTCTCCAAGCCTACTACGTGACCACAGCAAGGTTTGTACAGCTCCTGGATGTTTTTAGTGTAAAACATCTATAGGCTAAAAAGCATCTGCAGAATGACTGGAATCAGCAACATGAGAACACTCTAAATAGCCACTAAGTTAATCTACAGCTATAGAGTACGTACAGGCATCTCTTGAGTTTCCCAGGAGCCACTACCACATTGTGTCCAGTGTGTAGAAGAGAGATGAAAAATCTCTTCCTTTAATACCGATATGTTTGGGTTTTTTTGCTCCCCCTTCCCCCAGCCCCAGTGTGCAGCCCAGCAATCCATCATGCCTCCAAGGCTTTTTCCCTTCGCCAAAAACATCATTGCTTGAGTTGAGTTGCACTGGTAAAGGAGGAAAAAAAAACCAAACCAAAGAAAACAACAAGCTGTATTGTAAAGAAGGGGAGAAAAGGGATTCTTGATAGTTACCTACTCACACAGTGCTTAAAGACATGCTTGGACACAGCACAGTCACTCATATAAACTGTATTATAATACCTGTATGTATATATGTTCATGCATGTTTTCCTCCTTTCCAGGCCATGCAGATCTCCAAGCTGCCCTGAATGTCAGAGACATCCAGAGAGAACCACAGATAAGAATGTTAGACTTAAGAGTACAAGTCACAAAATGCATTATTTGGCTGTCAAACCAGGACTTGCTAAATTAATGAAGCATTTTAATTCCCAGATCAACAGAAGCAAAGTTAATTTTGTGGAAGTGTGCTAGATTCCAAACCTATTACTATTAAGACTAACTTAAACCTCATCTACATTCTTCAGGGAACAGGAGAGGAGAATAAACAGAGGTGAAATTAAGCACAAATGTGAAGTGGTATATTTTTTTTTTTTGACTGCAGTAATTTTGATGAAAGAAACTTAGAGCCCTGTTAGCACTAATTCCTAATAGACTGGTCCATTTTCCAGTGGCCTACCAGATGCCATTTTCTTTACACACACTTCTTTTTTTCTTCCACCCTTCAACAACCAGCAAATACATTTGTTTTTGCAGGGGTTAAGCCTGTATTTCCCAAATGATTATTTGCACTGTAGGAGCTGTTCAGATCTTTCATGGATCAGGGTCCCCAGAATTAGGTTTTGTATAAACACAGTACAAGAAAATGGTCTTTTCTCTAAAGATCTTGCACAGTCTAAGGTCTCAAACGAGTCTGAAATGAGAAGCAAATTTATTCAGTAAAAGGAGTTTAGGATAGAGCTGAACTCTGTTAATGGTCAGTCTGTAGACCATCTCCCAGGGCTTTTACACTGCAAACCAGCCTTTGAGCTGTACAGCACGTTAATAAATAGTAGCATTACTCTACTAATCACCAGAGAAGTGTAGAACTGGATCTGTACCCTTTCTTTAAAGGAAAAACATTTATTTATAGGTTAGAAAAGGTAAGTACAGATCAGTTGAATGTTCTAAAACAGAGATGGGATAAGACTTACATACATATAAGAATTATTCTGATCTCTACAGGCCAGAAAACATTTAGTTTTGAAGATCAGATTTGTCTTGCGCTGTCCTTGTGAGTCTTGAGCTCTGTGGTTTTGAGCAGGAGGGATGGAGAGGCCCCACTCCTGTTCCTGTTGCACAGGAAATCAGCAAACAGTCTGGCAGGCAGAGAACTCTGTTGATATGTAGACACTGAGGTTCAAGTTTCTCACTCAAATCAGGTCAGTCTAGACAGTGGTCCTCTTGGTAGCTTGCTAGCTCATCTAGATCAATCTCTTTCTAACCACTTTCACTCCTGAGCAAAGGTCTATCCCTTGATAGAAAGCTGGTATACTTCTACAAAACCAACTGCAATAACAAAGACTTGATATTTTGCAAAGATAATATTTTCACTGGAAGCTTCCCAAACCACATAAACCTAAATCTCTATCCTCAGTTTCGGCATTTGATGAAGAGCTTCTGAAAAAAGCCTGCATTTGGGATGCTTCTTTTGCTTTCTCTGAGCCTACTGCTTTCTAGTCATCTTGGATGGAGCTGCTGAAAGCAGCTCTAGGGCTTAGCCTGGAAAAATGGGTCATGTGGGACCAGCCAATTAACAAGACATTCTTTACCTAACTTGACTCACATCATGATGAACTACATAAAGATGAACCTGATGGAAAAAATCTGGTCTCATTTTTGTACAACACAAGGATATTCCACCAAGTCCTTCAAAGGCAAAGGCTTATTCTTGAGTAAATACTTGAAAAAATACTTGATTCATCAGGCATTTTGTAGAGTTTGATCTGCGGATTTCTCAAGGATAAAAACAAAACAGGACCTAAAAGGACAAAAGTTCTCCTGGTGACAAGCATGGAAGAATCATTATCCTTGTATACTGTGTTAATTCCACAAAAGAAGGTAGGTACTCACAAAGCTCGTTTTAGGCATAGAAAAAAATGCAGCGCCCTGGGTTCCCTCTAAACACATTAACAAGAAGCTCCTCAGACAGATGATGCAGAGGACCAGCATTGGCTCCAACAAGATGTTTCAGAACTGGAGCCTCTTATTCTCCACTGATTATGGAGGAAGCCAAGAAAGACAATCCTCCTTGAAAATACCTCCAAAGGCTCCAGGCTGGGTTGAAAGGACAATTGTATATTAAGATGAGAACACATATTCAACTTCTCTGTGTTTCAATATCAAATTTTCTTTACCAAGACATTGACATACTTCATAAAAACGTCCAGAGCTCCTCAGAGAAAAAACACCAAGTTAAAACTAAACCATCATTACTTCCATAGAAAATGAATACGAGGCTTTACAATGTATTTCTGTGCTTGCAAAAATGGGTAGGAAGCCTAAAATAATTGGCCTGATTTCCAGTGTCTAACTTTAGCTATCCAAGTTTGAAAATTTAGGTCATGTGACAATCCATACTATTTAAATCTCATATCCTGGATTACTGCAACATGTAGCCACCTTTTATTGTTCCTCTAGTTTTAAAATGAAAACTGTTCTGTGTTAGAAGTAGACCTTCTCTGTATTAAAACGTCCTCAAAACTACATCATCGTATTAATCAGCAGCAGGAACTACGGCGACTTTAAACTCAGTGTGTTTCATTTTAAAGAATTAATCATTAAGAAAGGCCTCTGCACTCCTGGAAATGCAGAACCTTTGCCAAGTTTATCAATGCACAGAGGCAAAATTGCTGTCAACCTGACCTGGACAATTGCAAAGGGTTCATTATTCATGCTCATTCAATTCTGGCCGTTTTGCTGAGACAAGGATGTTACCCAGTGCCAATTGAGATGGTGGTTTGGAGATGGACACTTTCCCACTATAAACTGGACCATATCCACTGGCTTATTTCATGCACTGAACAGCTGTTGCAAGAAAAAAAAAAAATACCCTGATCCAAGCCTGTGTCCCAGAGGTAAAAGATCCTGTAAAAAAGAAATAGTATTCAGATGTAATGTTTATAAAATTATGTTTCAATTTGAATGATGGTCTGGGAATAGAGAAATATAGTCTCCTTTTAACCCTTGGCTTTCTAGCTCTGAAAACAGTCAAGCTAATACAACTTTG
Organism: Brachypteracias leptosomus; assembly: GCA_013401335.1. Lineage (NCBI taxonomy): Eukaryota > Metazoa > Chordata > Aves > Coraciiformes > Brachypteraciidae > Brachypteracias > Brachypteracias leptosomus. Next base: position 568,076 of record VYZX01012703.1, read on the forward strand.
ACCAAAAAAACCCCAAACAAACCTCAAACTGCTTTCTCCTGCAGTTTGCTATACAAAGCTTCAAGCGAAGGAGACTTTTTTGTATATGTAACTAAGACAAAAAGGTAAGGAGGGAAAGATTGTTAAGAACATCCCTCATACATAGCAGGTTTGAGTGACACTCTAAAATTGCATTTATTGTGAACCATAGTATTTTAGTGGGGTGTGCCCTTGCTATGTGAACATAATCCCAATTATTTCGTATTGATTACATGATAAAGATGTGTGACAGATTCTTGCAAACAATTGCATTCATTACTTTCCACCATTATTCAGGTCAAGCATCCTTATCACTAAAGCTGTGGAATAAACCTTATTCACTTTAGTTCATCTGTTTGCTCCCTAGGGAGAAAATGGCACACGCAATTAGAAATTTTAAAAAAACAATTTTGCTTGCATCTTCTATGGATATTTAGAGAACTTCCCAAGAACACAGCCGCCTGGAAACGGAAGAAATCACATTTCCTTTGAATTATTTATGTTGTTCTACTCCTTGAACATAAACGTTTTCTTCTTTAGTCATTCTTATTTACATAATAGACCACCTGTTACATTACAACAGCATCACAATACTTTACAGAAGTCCAGTAATGTCAGACACAGGAGTACAACAATCCACAGCTTGCCTATTTACCTCGATTTCAGAGAGCTAAGTAGACATGATGGCAGTGGAAAACACCTTGAGTATTGTCATGCTCAAAAACACCTACCCCATTGTGTACAGCCTTGTTACTGCTCTGGTTTCTACATGCTTAACTGGTCACTCATGTACAACTGCTGTGGAACAGCTGCTCTCAAATGATAGCAAAGGTTTTGTCTGTCTTTGTGCACTTTTAGGGCTGAAGAACAGCTGAGCTGCAGGAGGACTTTGAAAACATCTTGGCAAACTAGGACTTGCTGAAAGTAACTAGGACTTAGAAGCCATCAAGTGCCTTCTGAAGATGGGATTGGGTCTCCTATGTGGTTTCTGAGCTCCAGGAAGCACAACCTTTACCTAACCGTGGTCACACATGGTTGTTCTGTACTGCTTTGCGAGTGAAAACTATGCAAGAGTGTTTTAATTTCCCATGCAGCTTATTGCATGCCTGTATTAATGATGCCTTTACATCTGCAACACAAAACTAGGAGGTGCAGAGAGGTTTAGAAATGCTGTGGGATTTCATAACACGGCATCAACCTAACAACTTTGTGACTTCTGAACAGACCAGCCACCAGCTCCTCAAAAAAAGAAAAAAAATAACCACCCACTCTATGTTTCTGTCTTGGTGGCATCCAAAACTCCCCTGAAAGGCTGTTACCCCTTCTGGATTCAAGGACCGATATGTGACATACTTTGAAAATGGAGGGGGGGGAAAAAAACCCAACCCAAACTACAAAAGACACTCCCTCCCCAGCATCTGCCAGTTTGTTTATCTGCCTGTGCTTGAGCTTCTTGGCAAAAAGGTTCTGCAAAATATATGGCATGTAGCTAATGCTATCACAAACCAAACCAAATCCAAGTCTATTGAAAGGGCACAGGACCAAGAGAGAGGGAACCAGACAACTCCCAGCCTCTGCCAGTGCCATCCAATGAGTCTGAATGCACCTCCTGCAATTCAGTTGTGCTTCCATTTCATTTTTCACCTCCTGACCATTTGTTTTCCTGTTGTTAAGTCTGTATGCTTAATAAGACCAAGATTTGTGGGTCTCTGTAGTATGCTTAGATAGGGCGAAGAGAAAAAGGAGCCCATCATGTGGCTATCAACATCCTAAAAAATTAACAGCCAATTCAGTGCCTCTCAATATTCTAGTCCACAACCTCCCTGGGCAACCTGTTTCAGTGCCTCACCACTTTCATGGAGAAGAATTTCTTCCTTATATCTAATCTAAATCTACCCTCTTGCAGTTTCAGGCCACTGCCCCTTGTCCTATCACTACAAGCCCTTGTAAAAAGCCCTTCTCCAGCTTTCCTGTAGGCCTCTTTCATGTATTGGAAATTTTTGTTCTTGATTGCTCTAAACCAACCATGGAAGCCAAAGCCAAGGACATCTCTGTAAATTGTCCCTTCTTAGATTCTCCAAGTGACAGATATTATTAAGCTAGGAGAGAAGTTAGCACATAAGCAATAGATGCATAGGAACAGCTGAAATTTAGATGCTATTGGCAGGATTATCTTTAGGTCCCATAAACAGTCAGCTCAAAAGGAATACATCTTCCTCAAATGCAAATATTCTCTTGCAACACTACACTTGTTTAACATCCAGTGCTGTATGTTAGTCATTCCCCACCTATTATAATGACAATGCAGATAAGTAAACAGCAGTGCTGCATGAGAGCTTCGGTTTTAGCACACACAAATGAATTAAACTAGACGTAAGCAGGTTATGAAATAATGAGAGAGTTGCCAAGAATCAAAGAAGAGATTGAATTTAACCATTATTAAAATGACAAAACTTGGGATCACCAACTGTAAACAATTTTCATCACCTAATTAAACAGCCCATTAGTGTTTTCAAAAGAGATGGCTGGCGGTGGCCACTCAGAAAAACTGTTGACTTTGCAATGGTTTGTGCTCCGAGTTAATGGAGTTGATTTCAAACAAGCACTTCCCCTCTGCAGCTCATGACAGTCGCATCCAACGCTTTGTGTAACGCTGTTTGCTCTGGAATCAGAGCCCATATTGCCCAGCTCCTGGGGCAGCAACCTGCTGCTGGGCACCACTAACCACCCTGGGTATGCACAGAGCAGAGGGAGGAGGTGGAACAAGGCACTGCTCGTAATCTGGACAACCTTCCTGGAGTAGGATTGCTTAGTGTGCAGAGTAATACAAATAAACAAACAAAATAAAACAGGCCAAGTAAGGGGTATGGGCAGGGGCTGAGCAAAGGAAGAAACAAGGAGACATCACTATCCATCTAATTTTCTTTTCATTCTTACACTCAGTTAAACCATACACCTGGAAATGACAAAGCAGAACCTCAAGCATGTGTTATAAAGATGCACTGCCAATGAAAAAGGAAAATCCATAAAGAAAAGTTAATTTCCATAAAGAATTTGATGTACGCCAAGTCCCCATTGACAGGACATTTTGCAGTTGTGAAGAACTCTCCTGTCCTGGCCTTTAAGCACATGTCAGCACTAACTTAGAATCATAGAATATTTTAGGCTGGAAGGGACCTCTAGAGGTCAACTTGTCCAACCTCCCTACACAAGTAGGGACATCTCTACCTAGGTCAGGTTGCTCAGAGCCCCATCAAGCCTGACCTTGAATGACTCCAGGGATGGGGCCACTGATCTATCACCCTCGTATTAAAGAACTTTTTTCTAATATCCAGTCTAAATCTATCCTTTCCTAGCTTAAAACCATCACTCCTTGTCCTAACAAGGAGTGACTTCTAGTGAAGGGCTTGACCAAGGCTCCCCAGGTATGCATTCAACCCCAGTCACCTGCTGAGGTGATTTGCCAAATGCTTGAGAGTGATCTGCAGCATGAAACTCAAACGCTGTGATTCCCTTCTGCACCACCACCCAAGCCAAGGAAGCTGAGCAGAGCAAGACTCACCTGCAGTTTGAACAAGACACTGTAAAAGTTCCCCAGCTATCTATAGAAAACAAAAAACTAAAGAGGGTGAAGATCTGTTGAACTGTTCTAAATTATCGCGAGTCATTGTTTAGAACAGGCTCCTTTCTGTCTTTATCTCTCCTCAATAGAACCGTATCTGAAAATATATTTGTTTATGCAAATTGGACATCCTTCTCCTATTTGAATTAGCACCATAAGTACATTATGTATCAGTGCAGACATACTCGATGTATTTAATGTCAACACTGCTAGCAACGATGGAGATTGGAAATATTGCTCTGCTTGTTGGCCATGGAATAAATTTGCCAAACAGAATCAGTGTAGCTCTAGAGTTTAAATTAATGCAAGCAACACTGTTATCAGTAGTCTTTAGCCTGCCACTCTTAGCTTCTAACAGAAACATTTAGGAATAGGAAGCATTACATCTGGCTACAGCTGCATATTACATGGTCCATTGAGACTTAGATGCTGATGGCTGAACTGAATAACAAACAGCTGGGTATAAATGCAAAGATCAGGGAATCATAAGAAAATGCTTGTATAGTATCTTTGAAGCCTCAAACACAATGAAGCTGTATTAGTGCTATTAGCATCACAGAATAAAACAGCCTGAGGATCGGCACTCAACTCCTCAGCGTGGGGAAGCAGTAACTTTAAGGCAGGTAGTAGTAGACTCTCTGCTGACTACTGTAATATTTATATTCAAGCAGTGTCTTCTATTAAAAAGTTGGTTGTGAAACTAACATCAATCCCATCTGCAGTGCCAGGTAAAAGTCAGCCTGCCTCAGGAGGTATGGGACATTTCCTTTCCATCCTTGGGAACATCTTGAAAATCTTCTAAAATTAACAAACGTGGTATTTTCAGTGCCACTGGAAATTTAAGACACAGAGGTGTGAAATACAGGAACAAGTCAATTTACTGAAAGCTGTGTCTCACTCCCCCACAGGTCTAAAGGTTGCCAAGAAGGAAAACCAAATACCCACTGGTCTGGTCACAGTGATGTTCTTCAGGTGTTCATAAAAATACAAGCTGCTGTGCAATCCTTGCAATTCAGCAGCTTCCATTGAATGAGGAAGTTATATTTATTTATTTTTATTTATTAGGGGGTAGTTGACACTTCAGAAGGGAGAGCCACCCTCCAGGAGGATCTGGACAGGCTAGAGGAGTGGGCTAAAAGGAACCTTATGAAATTCAATGGAGACAAGTGTAAGGTCTTGCACCTGAGAATACATAACCCAAGAATGCAGCTCAGACTGGGATCCACCTGGCTTGAGAGCAGCCCTATAGAGAGGGACCTGGGGGTCTTGGTGGACAGGGGGCTNTTTAAGAAGAAGAACAAATGAGTGTTATTCTATTAAATTTACTATATAAATTGCATGTTGCCAGGAGTGACACTAGACATGATTATCTGGCCTACAAAGCAACAGTGCAGAAAGCATCAAGAGACCTCCCAAAGGTAACTGAACAACAAAGACAAAAAACATCTGAGTGTGGCAGAAGAGAAGACCTAAAAATTGTCACTAATTGGCATAAGAAAAAATAGCTTGCAGTTCCTTTTATAATGAGATTGTTTGTTCAGTAAGTGAATGTGAGTAGTCTGCACCTGTAAAACCTAGAAACTCATTTTCCTGCCCAGTTTGAACTCTCCATACATACCTAACTGGGCATCCTACAGCTCTAAGGACACTTTATTAACTCTTGTCTACCTATACCAGAATTAGCAGGGAGTGGGATGCCTGGGGAAGGGGATAAGTATGGAAGCTGAATGAATACAGATATATAATAAGAAAAATGAAGAGAAGCTCTCCTTATAGCCCACTCAGTAGAGCATGTCTCTCCCTGTATTGAAGGTCTTCAAATCTACTGAACATTCTCATCTCAGGACGACAGTCACTCACATTTCTGAAATAGCTTAAAGGCCAAAGAGATCTCCCCAAAGACATCCTGAAGGCCTGAGGAGACATAGTTTTGATTTACTAGACAAGACTGAACAGGCTTGAGACTGCTTTTTGGATTCCAGGGGAGGAACAAATATTCAGGAGGATGGTGGAGCCAATTTGTCAAGCAAATGTAACAATGGGTGATGTTACAAGCAGAGAAAGAAAATACATTTCTAGCCTGCCAGAGTTAAAAGAAGAGAAAGAAAGAAAAAATTATTCCTGAAGGGGAAATAGTTAGCTATATAGCCATGTTATACTTTGTGAACCTTGGGAGCTGATAGGGAGGTGTAAGGTGACAGCATAGAAGAACACAAGGCAGGAACACAGAACCTTGCATCTCGACAGAAATTCATCATAAAAATAAAATCAACAGTGGGTTATTTTCACAAGCTGGCAGGCCACTGCCTTTTTATCTGTCTGGGTCTTGATACTACTATGTAAAAGGAAACTCCCATCACAACGCTAATACCAAAGTGAGTTTAACTTTAGCAAAGAAAGTTGCTTCAATTTCTCTACTGGAAACACAGCCTCTGCCAATGTTGAAGATAGCTCTGAGAATTCAGGAGCATTAAAGAGGCTAATGTACTTGAGCTTTGTTCTAATTACTTTTCTTAATAAGTTTTGCTGGACCACTAAGAATAGCTGCTGTCCTGGGAACCCCAGCACTCAATCACCATGGTGTTCCTCTGCATAACTTGCAGCAATCAGGCAGCAGAACTTAGAGAATTACCAACTTGGGCAGCAACTGCATAAAGCACGTGGACCTAATTGCCCTTGTTGTCACCTGGCTGCAATATGAAGCTGTCCAGAGCCCCTTCCACAGAAAGCTAGATGGTCATAAACAGATATGTAATACGACTCATATTATTTCAACCAAATTATTTTTTTAATTGCTTTTAAAATAACGGTGAACCTTATGAAAAGCATCCAAATTATTACTTTCTTTAGAATAAGAAAAAACAACCAGACTGAAAGGAAAGCAATGGACACACACTGACTTTAGCCCAGACTATATATGCTTCTAGCAATAAATTCTCTGATCTACTTGCATGCAGTTATTAATTGCTCATGGATGTACAGGCATACAGGATCATCCCTGATTTATTGATTAGCATTCACATGATCATTCAACACCTCTACCCACATTCTCCAATGTAGTAAATCACAGAGCCAATGCACCTTTCTCATCAAATGCATTTATCTCCCTAGGATCATCCCTACAGAGTCAAACTCCACTTTCAGAGAGGATTCAAATGCCCCATTTATTGGCAGAAAAAAAAAAAACCCACTCAAAACTAAAAGTCACGCGAGGAAAAAGAATGCATGGGTGTTATGAGCAGGTGATTGATATACTGTGAGTCTGTGACTATATACTTAAAAAGCATACTACAAAAGCTCAGGATGAGCTGTCTTCACCTAGAAGCTTTTGTCTGAGTTTCCAGTGCTACTTTTACACAATCAGAAAGTCAAGGATATCCATCTCCTTTCTACTTCTGGTTCTTCAGCTACTGAAACAGAAGATGGTAATATTTTGATGTAGGGAAGAAGTGCTTCAGTTAGACATGTAGATTTTGAGCTGCAATGTTAGAACTTTCTGGTGTCCAAGAGAACATCATAAAACCAGCAAAAACCTCTTGAAAACATGGCTGTGCCACAGCACGGCATGGTAGGAAGTTTCAATACCCAATACCTGTCTGATAAATCTTTGATGTTACCATCGAGCATGAATAAAATCTCAAATTCATGAAAATAATATTATGAATAAGCAGAGTAATTACTCTGACTTTATTTATACTGATCTCAATCACAAATTTTAGTTTGACTAGTTTCAACTTCAAACTACTGGAAGTAACACCACTAAGCTTGATCATCAAAAGGCCATGATTTTTAGTGAAAAGTACTCTAACACAGGCTAATGGTGTTGGTTTCCTGTATCTGAAAGCTACAGTACTGGGCCTTATAGTTTGATTTTTATAGGTCTTATAATGAGGGTGGAGAGGATATACATTCCATTCTTCAGCTGCATTTTTGTTCCACAAAGACTGCAATTTTCAGTCTCTTGAAAATGTAATTATAGATAATGTTTGCATCAGTGGCAAGAACACAATGAGCACATGGGGCATGAAAACTCCACTCAAATCACATCCTCTTAGGCTACGAAGCTTGTCTTCTGCCAAGAGTGGAGGCATTTCAACAAGCTAATGTTCAGTATGAAAAGGACTGTGGTTTATACTAACCCATATATACATTCTGCTTTTACTTTACCCATTATTCTACTCTTTTCAAAGGCACCCTACATAAACCAGAACAAAGATTAATTGGAGTTACTTTGAAAATCTGGTGTCTATGAAAATTTAAAATACCTACAAATATAGAGGGATATCTGTACATGTTGTTCAAATGACAAAGCATTTTGCAGTTGCAAAAGTAAATCAAGATCAAACCAAAAAGGCAGCAAGTGAAAACATATTGATGTTGCAAGAGTGGAAGTCACTTTGAGATAAACTAACCAGGCTCAGGTTAGAAGTGAGACTAAAGATTGCTTGAAAGCTAACCTGATCAGGAATTTCAGGAAGAGAAATCAAGCATTTGATTTGGTCAGAAGATCCATCCAGAGTAAACTATTTTAGGGTAAAATGAAATGTATGTATCTGACATTAAAAAAGAAATCCATATCAGAGGGGTTTTGCTTCCCGTAAGTTAATCATATCCTAACTAAAAGTGATTTGTGCCTCTATATTCAGTGTAACTACTCGTCCGCCTCTGTAGTAAACCAGAATCAGCCTGAGGCATAAGTGATCTCGATGCTGCTTTGGTGCCACTTTCAACATATTCATCCCTTGGAATGCGTTGAGCTCCTTGACTAAGAAAATTAACCTGCTTTCTAAAGAAAACTGAGTTTTACACACAGAAAGAAGAGGACGTGTATTTGCAAATCAGAACAAAGAACCTACACAGTATCCCAAAATCTCACAGGCAATTAGATGTGAGGGGCAGGCAGACTCAGAGCTTGATGCCACAAAGTATTCCCCAACCAGCACAAAGTGGTGAGAACATAGAGTGGTCAACAAGCAAAGAACCTTGTCTCGCTGAAGCCCACAATTTAACTGCAAGTCTTTTGCCATTAAACTTACTGTCGTAACAGATCAAGATGAATTCTTTTAAAAGGAAAAAAAAGGAGGATAAACGAACACGGAATCATGGAATGTTAGGGACTGGAAGGAACCTCAAAAGATCATCTAGTCCAATCCCCCCGCCGGAGCAGGATCACCTAGAGCAGGTCACACAGGAACACATCCAGGAGGGCTTTAAGCGTCTCCAGAGAAGGAGACTCCACAACCTCCCTGGGCAGCCTGTTCCAGTGTCTGTTACCCTCACTGGGAAGAAGTTTCTTCTCATATTTAAGTGGAACCTCCTATAGTTCCAGCTTACACCCATTGCCCCTTGTCCTATCATTAGACACCACTGAGAAGAGCTTGGCTCCATCCTCCTGACACTCTTCCTTAATGTATTTATAAACATTAATGAGGTCACCCCTCAGTCTCCTTTTCTCCAGGCTAAAGAGACCCAGCTCCCTCAGCCTTTCCTCAGAAGGTAGATGTTCCACTCCCTTCATCATCTTAGTGGCTCTGCGCTGGACCCTCTCAAGAAGTTCCCCATCCTTCTTGAATTGAGGGGCCCAGTTCACCTTAAAACTTAAAACCCTGAAGGCAAATCAGGATAACCCCAAAATATATTGTTATCAATTGTAACTCTCTCTCCATTTCGTAGAGCGTTGTGATTCCTAGCACTATGAGCCAGCACTTGCACTAATTGGGAGTCCTAGCATGCAGCTACCACAATACTCATCTTTCAGCAGCCCCGGGGAGAAGCACACAGTTGTGCTTCATAAGCAAAGAGGAGAATCAGACTTAAGCTCTTGTCACACTGAATATGTCCAATCAACATAAATTCTTTGTCTTTATTTGTTGGAAGTGCATTTGGATCACAGATAGAGAGCCTTTTGAAATGGAAGGGAGTCTGCCCATTGACTCAACAAGCCTTGGATTCAGTCCTTAAGTTATTCATAAAAAACAGTCTTTCTGGAATCTGAATCTCTCAGCTGATTCTAAACCACTCCTGTTAGTTGAGTTCAGCCACCAGTTTCTCTGTTTATAAAGTCAAGCACTAAAAGAAAGGGCCATAATCTACTGAACACTGTGTATGTCTCCATGATTCACCATCTAACTTGCAGCAGCATATACTTACTGTATAGGGGAATATCCTTCTCCTTAATGATAAAAGTTTCACATGAACACCTCAACATCAAAGCAACTGCTCACACACAAAGCCCACGAAAGCTATAATTTGTGAGAATTGCTTAAAATTTGATTAAATTTAAGTCCTACTGAGTTTAACCAGGTCTTCTTTCAATGCTCAATATTTCCTGGCTGAAACTCCCAGCTTATCACGTGGAATTAACAGATGCCCTTGAGAAAGGCATATTACGTAGATCCATAGTGATTTGCATTGAGTAAGTAGGGCAACTTATGGTTGTGGATAAAAAAAAACCAAAACAACAAACACATGATAGTATCGTATTTGGTTCACAACTGTTGTCTGAGGCTGTTTGGAAAACAGAGCTGAGAGAACTTAATATAAAACATCCACAACAAAAAATGCAAGAAAACCTACTCTATCTTGTCAAGCAACATTTTTATTAGGCAACAGATCTCCAGAAGACCTAGAAAATCATAGGCAGGGCTGATAATTCCAATATGTCAGCGAGCACAGATCAAAAGGGATGGTCATACTTGCAGGGACTTTCAAGACATGAGCAACTACCTGGATAGTAAGAATACAAAATCATTAAGCAGTTCAGATCTAAATTCTAGGTGGCTCTCCACGTTCAATAGGTTTCTCTTACCTATCTTATCAAAGGAGGGAAATAAAGCACATGTTTTGTAGATATTGATACAAACTTCTTCCACCAGAGAAGCTGAGTAGGAATCACAGAGGTGTTTGTTTGAATATTGAATGGATGGTGATAGGGAGAGCAGAGCAGGGTAGTTCTTATCTTGTGAGGTAGGAAAGGGGGGAAGGCTTCTTGCAGGCGTGGAGCAGAGCATGCTGAAGGCTCCCAGCATTTTAAACAGATATAAGCAGGGCAAATGGCATATGTCAAGGACAGGGAGAAACATGACATGAAGTATTAAGAGAAGGGAAAAAGAGTTTTAGCTGTGTTGATGGATTTTTAAAGTGCCAGATGCTAAGCTTCTTCACTGGTAAAAAAAAAAAAAGTTTTTCAGCTAGATCTATGAGGGTTTTCATTATTTACAGCATATTATAGGATTGGATAAAAGGGCTTTGTTTGCTGGTTCTTGGCAATTTGATTATTTGCTGTTAAATATTTACAGATTTATTTTTTTTTTGCCCAAAGAGTTTTGAGGAAGGAAAGGGAAGTTGATTTATTTCCTTCTAAGTTGCCATGAAGCCTTCCAGGTTCACATGCAGAAATTATCAGCGGCAATTTTGCATTTTGGGGGATTTGAGGCTTTGCTGGGCTTAAAAATAAAATCTTCGTTCCTGTTAACACAAATGATGCTCCATTTCTTAAATTTAACATTAATTTAAAAGGATTCCTTTCTCTGGCTAAGTAATCCTGAAATTTGCATCTTTTATGAAAGTCTGCCTAAATACATACCTTTCTTCCCCCGTTTTCTTCTGCATATCTTCCTTCCACAACATACATCTTACCGAGGGGCTTGACATCTCTCAATGCCAAATTCACTCTATTCCCTGTGGCTTCAAACCAAGCAGGCTGAAGTCAGCAGCTCTCCTCTCCATTTCCTTTCCCACTTGAGTAGAAATGGAGTGCCTAGGGAAGCTCCGAGACCTTCAAATCCTCTGAAGGCCAGCAAAGTAAAGAAGTCTAAGTATCCCCTGATGTGGAGGTGAGGACAGAAGGAGCAAAGAGGCACAGAAGCAGCCAAAAAGGCCCTAGCTCCTGCAGAGCTTCCAGGTAGCAATAGGGGCATCTTAGCAAGCTGAAAATTGTTGCTTTCTGAATCCCGGCGTGCAGCTCTTGCTCCGAGGAGCCTGCTGTTCCTCAACAAAGACACACGAGCAACAACAGTGTTGCTGCAGGACCTCTTCCCAAAGCCGATAAACTGTACATGCAGGGGGAAGAAGAAGTGACCTAAAGGTGCATGGAATAATACTTAGAAAACACAGGGAGCAACCAGTGCTGCTGAGGACTGCTTGGGCCAAACTTAAGCCTTGTAAGCAATATTTCTGTCTGGAAAACAGACCTCACTCCTCTGTGAATTACTGCGTGTTCCAAAGGAAGGGTTTGCACAGGACACTGAGGAGCTACTTCTGTCTTACTTTACAATGACAGCTAGGAACCCCAAATCAACATCTATAGGGTTGCATTGTAAAGGCCATTGCAGGAAAAAAGCTCAAAAATACACAGAATCAGCCCCTAAGTTGTTACGCTCAACAATATATAATAGAGCATACAAAGCTTCATTCCATTCCAGTGAAATAACAGCACAAACATGAGCATGGCAAGAAGACATAAAAAAATCTGATATTTTCCTATTCTACACAACCTTGTCTTGAAGGTAAATAAATGTGGTCTAGCAAGTGAGATACCAGGCTACACTTGAGCAATAATGAAATCAAGAAAATACAACTGTTTTGAAAATCTGTAATATGGCGTTGGACTTTCTTTGCCTACATCTGAGCACTGTTATGAAGCTGCTGCATTTACTCTTTTCTCCACAAACAGCAACCTAACTTAAAAGGAAAAGTTGTATGCTGTCTTCTGCAGCCAAATGATCAGGATAGATGTTGGTGAAAGCTGAGAGCCCTCAGGTGTTGAGATGAATCCTCCTCTCTGGCAACGGGGAAAACATTCCTCAAGAACAAAAGAAATGCCTTGCCCCAACCTGAGATGTGTGAGTATCCCTCGAAAGAATACCTACCCAATTAAAATCAGCTTATCTTCCACTCATCATCTAGATAGCAACTTGCTCTGCTAGCAAGGTAGAATAATATCTGAAAAGTTAGTTGCCTCTTCTTTCCATGTTGAGGTTCACTCTGAAGTGAGCAATGGGAAAAAGATGACAAAAAAACATTTATATGATTGCCATTCATGGTTCAGAGCTGGACAGCCTGGCATGGGATGCAAAGCTCAGCATTATGCATTCCTCATCCAAGCCAAGCTTCTTTAAACCCATTGGAAGTTTGGCTTGAACACAGACTGCAGGCTATAGTCGGTAATAAAACATCAGATAATAGTGCTTTACGTGGCCAGAAAGGTTCTGTTTTTCTAAGAATTGCTTCACTTGTCATCTATTTTTCCACGTCCTGCAAAATTAAATGCTAATTTTATTTCTTCCTCTTCCCCCTGCTCCCCTCCCACTCAATACTGATCTCCAGAAGGAGTTGGCAGCTCTGAACCTGCCTGAGAAACCCAGTGCTCGCCTTGCAAGCCTAAAATTTCAGCATTTTGAGGAAGAAGTTGCATTACATGGGTCAGTTTAGGACAAGGAGAATGTCTTTTGCAATTTTTTCCCTGGAGAGACAATCTCAACCTGTGGCTATCCCTTAACTAGGCATTTATGGTTTTGGTGGCAAAATCTCTGAAGCAGCCCCCAATCAGGATATTCTCAAGAATCAATTTAAAAGATTAAATTCATACCTAAAGTAATAGTCACTGTAATTTCCTGAGCCATTCTCTCTCTCTTTTTTTTGACAGCAGGGGGTAAAAGTACTTTGGATAGGTGAGTTAAAGTATGAAAAAAAGGTTTCTAAGCAATAAGATCTTGGAAGAAGACATTAAACTGAATTCTAAAAAAACCTGAAAGTTCATTTAGTGGTTAACAAAATTATTAATTTTTCTATATGTCCATACAGAAACATTACAGATAAAATGATAGATTTTTTTTCCCCTGAAAGACATGACAAGGGGATCAAGTTTACTAAAACACGTGGTGAAATCAAGTAAAACCATAGGCATCTAACTTGTGATTTCTACAGTGTTTTGTTTGAAAACTAGGTACAGAATAAGGTTTTCTTTAAGCGATAGCCACTGGGCATGGAGTGTGTCTGACAACATTTCGGACTCCTAATGCTTGTTCTACAATCCATCTGTAGTAAAATATTAAACCAAAATAAAAGTATTTATTGATAAAGGGCATAACCAGATGTCTCTCTCAGTAGCAATGAATTGCAGGCGAAGGCTGACAGATCCAAGCAACTGAATGAGCCAGGAGGAAAAAAAAAAACACAAAAAAAAAGAAAGGAAAAAAAAAGGGAATAGATCACTTGATTTTGTAGGTTTTCAAATACAGTTATCCTCTGCCAGAAGTTAATAACTTTCAATTATCTGGGTCCGTTTCAGGCAAATGAAGTGCACTTATCTCACACCAGGCCAGGCACCATCAGCGCCACCGGACCAAGTACCACTGGGGTCTGGAGTCAATAACACAACAAGTGGTGGGTCAAGCAAGCTGTGGATTTTTTTTATTTTTTGCACCTCTGAGCAATTTACCGGTGCAAAACTGTCGAGAAACAAGAAATGGGAAGAGCATGTGTACGTTAAGCAAGAAGGCAGTGTCATGCCTTTGGATTAAGAGGATGAAGAATCTCCATTATTTTCAGGGCTATGAAGAATGATAGATAGCTCGTCAGCTGTGACTTGCAATCAGACTGTAACTGCTTCAAAGAATATAGGGTGTAGGAACAGAGTACAAGAAAAAGGACAGTATAGTCTGGGATAGAAAGGGTTGTAGCTTGTTCAGAAGGAGCCGCCTGTCCTCCCATTGTGGAGATAACCAGCAGCTACACATACCAGCAAAAGGGTGTGTGTACCTGGGCATCTACCTCTTACCCATACAGGAACTCCACTGTTGTCTAGGGACCAGCACATTTGAGTGGAAAGGAACTGAAAACATTGTAAACTAGTGTTGCAATGAGTTACCACCACTGCTGGGAGCCAGTCAGTCAGGCCTTTCTGTCAGGACTGTATTTTCTTTATGATGCTAACATGCATGGAAAGAGGGAAATAATTATAATAATACTAAGCAGATGACTAATGCCATTTTCATGACAGATAGATGGATGCATCTCCAAACTAACCATGGTCATAAACTTTAAAATCCCAGAGTAAGATCCACAAAAAAAAAAAAAGAAATTAACAGAGATATGAAGAATCATAAAATACTCAGAACACAAGATAAATTACTCAAAATACAAGAAAAACTTGCTGGTTTTCTGGCAAATCTGGAGTGGCTCAACTTGTACAGGCTGATGGGGAAAGAAAGGACACGAATTCCCTGCATACTCCTTTGCAGAGGATGAGTGCATCCCACCCAGAGTGTGGTGAGCTGGCCATAGCTAGACATAATTGTCTCCTCCCAGAGTAACCTGGGCACAGCAGGACACATTTATCTTCTTGCCTTGACAGTAAGTGATGGGTAGCATCACAAAATAACACTCAGGAAACTGATGTAGAGTCCTTCCTACTGGTTCTGCACCAGTGTTTCTTCCTGAGCATTGCTTTTGAACTCGGATTCCTGGAATCTTGGCTTGTATCAGCAACAGTATGATCAGCAGGACTAGAGAAGTGATTGTCCCCCTGTACTGGGCACTGAAGAGGCTGCACCTCAAATACTGGGTTCAGTTTTGGGCCCCTCACTACAAGAAAAACAGTGAGATGCTGGAGTGCATTCAAAGATCAATCAG
Organism: Brachypteracias leptosomus; assembly: GCA_013401335.1. NCBI lineage: Eukaryota > Metazoa > Chordata > Aves > Coraciiformes > Brachypteraciidae > Brachypteracias > Brachypteracias leptosomus. The sequence continues at coordinate 583,350 of VYZX01012703.1, forward strand.
GTTGGTGAAGGGTCCACAGACCATGACTAATGAGGAGCGTCTGCAGGAACTGTGGTTGTTTCATCTGGAGAAAAGACGACTTGGGGGAGACCTTCTCACTCTCGACAACTCCCTTTGTAGCGAGGTGGGAGTTGGTTTCTTCTCCCAAGTAACAAGCAATAAGACAAGAAGAAATGGCCTCAAGTTGCACCAGGGGAGGTTTAGGTTGGATATCAGGAACAATTCCTTCACTGAAAGCATTGTCAAGGCCTGGAACAGGCAGCCCAGGGAAGTGGCTGAGTCACCATCCCTGGAGATATTTAAAAGATGCATAGATGTGGCTCTTAGGGACATAGTTTAGTGGTAGACTTGGCGGTGTTAAGTTTACAGTTGGACTCAATGATCTTAAAAATCTTTTCCAGCCTAAACCATTCTATGAATCTATTGCCACCACTTGATAGGAAAGGGCAGCCAGGCAAGGGAGAAGCTGTCCCAGCGCAGAGACCAGACTCGAGATACTCAGTCTTCTTAAGCTGAGTTGCAAGACGCAGGAGAACATAGATGTTCTCTTCAATATAAACTGGTTTTATATTTGTATAAATCCAAAGGAAAAACAAAAAATTCACCAAACAGGCGCTACTGGTACAGTAGGCAACTCCTTTGTGAATTGACTCATTTAGGCATTCATTTAAATACAGTAATTAAGATTTAACACAAAACAGAAGCTGCTTTCAGATGTCATTTTGAAGGCCAGATGATCTCTTCTTTATTAATATTATAATTTTAAACTATTGTCAGCTGATTTTTCAAGGATCAAGCTGTGAGCAAAGAGACTATGCTGCTGAAGTGTGTCCTATTTACGTAACACAGTCTCAATGAAAATGAGAGATTGATTATAAATCTGTGATACTGAGGATGGATAAACTGCACAACTAATCGCGAGGTGCTTCCTCTGGACGAGAGGAGAAAACTTACAGCCTCAGCACCTGCCATTAACCTTTTCTATTTAACACCATATGGAAGAACACAACAGTGTTTAAGGCAACATATTTCTGAAAACCTTTGTGAGAAAGCCAACAGCTTACTGCAAATGAAAAATGAAATCCTGGAGGGAACACAAGCGCTTCTCTCCTTTTCCATAGGCAGGCACAACGCGGGAACGCGGGGGAAAGCAATTAAAGTATGATGATTCTAAAGGGGAATAATTATTTCACAATTACTTGAGAACATTACATTTATTGCTCTAATTAGTTTTTATTTTCCAAACAGGCATTCTGGCATTCTTGTTCCTTCATTTTTCTTGCACCTATGAAGGTTTTCCCTGTTTCCCCACTTCTTCGCTGCGGAAAGCTCAGCCTTGCTCTCTACGTGTACTCTGTATTTTGTGACTTTAGCCTCTGGTTAACCTTGCCCTGCCACCAGTTTGTTTTAATCAAAGGAAACCATGTCAGGGGATGCAATATACTTTGCAGTTTTATGAACGCACATAGAAAACACAGTTTGTAGAAATGAAGAAGAAGAAGAAAAAAAAAATCACCTCCCCACTTTACAAGGAAAGAGGTTTTTATATGCTTAAACTATAAAACAATTATTTTCCTCTAGAGGATTGTCTTGCCAAAGTGTATTCCCTTCATTGCAGTACCTTTTAAAAACCAAAAGATTTTGTACACCTTTCCCCTATATCTGTTGCATCAAATATTTTTATATTAATCTATGAATTAATTATGAAATTTTAATAGTCCAAATGCTCATAAGCTGTCAAACATCTTAAAATGCCAATGAAATATTTAGAGTTATCAAAGTTTTTAAAGCAATCATAACTGATGATTAATTTGGATGATGAATACATGTGGGGGAGGCTTAAAAACTTGTGAGATCATATTATAGGAAGTGGAAGATATATTTAAATATTCATGTCCTGAGAGTTAAGTACTGAATGGGGTTCTAGGCAGCTAGTAGAAAAGATGGGGAGAACGACACCATGCAATCGTAATTATTTAGTCGACATCCAAAGATTTATTTTCCTTTTTGAAGCTCTTTGTCAACAGTCAAGAATTTTTTTCTTCTTTTCCTTTGCTTTCCCTCAGCACTGGCCCAAGGAATCTGTCATCCAAGTAACTTAAGTAACAAGTCATAATACTTAAAATGAAGCTACTACTGAATCCAAGTTAGAATAAAATGCCAGTATAAGAATGATGGCATGGACTTAAAAAACTACTGACACCCAGCTATTCATTCTCAGTTAGCAATTCATGGTTTGATATTCTACGTGTAAGAAAACCAGGATAGTTGAAAAATTATTTTTGACAGTATGTTGAGTTTTCCCTGCGGTGAAGTTTAAAAAAAAAAAAAGTTACTTTTATTATTTCCAGTTTATGCTGGAAAAAGTCCTATAGTACAGAAAGGGAAGTTTTGAGGTTTTAAAGTGCATGAATATCCAGTGAATGATGACATCCCTTATTTATTAAGCAATAAATACAAACAAACCAAAAACATTGAAAATTGACCATCACTGCAATCAGCATATTGCACATAGGTCTGATTTTGGGTTTAAAGAGTCAGGAATTCAAAGGCTAAGTACTTTTATGCACAATTGCCAAACAATCCATGCAGTTGCATGTGTACCACTTTAAGCACCATGTATTTTACTGGCATTATACCCAGCTATCAGAAATTAAAGCCAAATTTGAGTTTGTCTCAGTAGTAACAAACACTATTACTCATTGACATTAAAGGTAATCCCAGGCAGTGGAATGTGTAATATGGAATGAAAAAACTCTTCGGTAGTATTGCAGAAATCAACGTGGGGGGTTACAATGATGAGCATTTAATCCTCAAAGCAACCACTTTACAACCATCCAGTTGGCAAGTACATGTAAGTCAGTGAAATTACTAAGCAAATTACATTGAACTCACATTTTAGAACCACACTTAGTAACCATTAACCCTCTCCTACCCTGTCCAAATATGCACACACACATTTCCACCGCAATCCTTTCCTCAGAATTGCTTCTTCCACACAGTGAACCCACATAGGCTACGCAAAACACCAGTCAAACCATTTCTGACCCTTTAACTATAGCACCAACCAAGTGGTCTCTTTGCAAGCATTTACAATGGCTAGAGCACCCAACGGGCCATCTATCCTCAAGACCAAAAGTTCATGTGTCTTTATGCTTCATATCCTACAGTATCTACTTCCCAGTGCCATTTCATTAATAATTTTAATTAGAAAAATTGCCATTCAGTCACTAACCGGGTACATTGATGCCATGCACACAGGTTAATTATAGTAAGTAGTGATGCTCAAAGTATCTAATGTTCTATTTTACTTATATTTTGCTAGATAATGCCAGCAGCAAAATTTGGAGGGAAGCAACACTTAAGAGCAATGATCAGTCTCACAGAGGTAAGAGCATTTTAACTTTGACAATTATCAAGCTGGCAGTTAACTTTCACAATAGGTATATGCACTGAAAGGTACTCCTTGAAAGGTACTCCTTCTCTGTTGCTTGTTGAAAGAATGGATTATTCTGAAAATAATTCCCTTTACAAAGAATTTTTAGGTGTGTAAAGAACAGGAAATGTAAGTGATACTGTACAGTGCCAATGCCCTAAAACATCTCATCCGCCACCAGCATAAAAAAAAAAATCTAGTTCTGCAAATCTTCACTGCAGAAAACAAGAGTTTTACATATATCTTGCTAATTGCCTCACTTTAAAATAGGAAATTCCTTTCTGCTGAAGACTGAACTAAGCCATACTCAATGGCTGGACCAGATGGCAAGGTTAAAAGTTTTGTGCAGCCCCGGAGGTTGGAGCACACTCCGCGACGCCTGGCGCCACCCTGCTGAGCGCTGCTGGCGGCATGGCTGGGGTGGGCCAGAGGAAGGGTGAGGTGGGTATGTGCCCGTGACCCCTGGCATGTAATCAAACTGCAGCCTCCTCAGCACTGATTAGTCCAGAGAGTTGGGGACTTGCAAATAAATACATGTCACCGCTTGGCTAGAAGGACAAAATAAAGATGTTTCTCAGTAGTGGGTTACAGAGTCTTAGAAAGGCAGTGTAGCAAAGCTTCCACAGACAGCATTTTGTTTCAAGATTTGGGGTTTAAGAATAGAAGCTCCCTTAGTTAATAGCAATTTAGCCTTGATATTAATTTGTATGCATGGCACATGATCCCTTGAAATCATACATCTTCACAATTAATTATATCAGCAGCAAAGCTGGTTAATACAAGGAAGCACATCACAACACAACCACTGACGATGCAGGAGGCAAAGTTTTCTTCTTCCAGAGATTTACAAAGTCACCCCCCAAATATGTGAGGAAGCAGCATCAAATCCTACAAGGATGCATGCATCTCAATTCCAGTATTAAACTTTTGTATTTAGAGATCAACTTAGAAGCTGACATACCTCTAGAGTAATTTTTGTTTCATTGGACACACAGTATAAGATCCGCATCTGATGAACACTGACTGCGTTGCAAGCTGGGTTAAAATATATTATGGATGTTTCCCCGAGAAAAGGAGTACAAAGATAGCAATGCAGAAGGAAGAGTTTGACATGGTACTCCCCCCTCGAGGGGCAAGTTGGAGATAAAGTTATATAAGCCTAAGTGACATCAGGGCATCATCAGCCGCAGTTAATAGTGCCTTTGAGCTTGGAGATGTTTGTTAGCAGTATCTTTTCTGACTGCCTGGAAGGACAGCAGGTAGAAAGTCTAATCAAAGCTGAGACGATGAAAACAAGGGAGAGCTCGGCTACGGCAAGTCCCTCAGAGGGCTGCAGAGCAAGTTGTAAGAACATTCATCTGCAACTTTGTACCCTAACAGTCAAACCCATGCGATTTTTCTGCAAAAGGGGAGAAATACAGCATGTTTTCCGAAACTGACCGGCGCCAATAAAAACAGAGCTCTTACAACAGGGAAAACAAAACGCAGCAGAGAACCCGTTTGAATTCAAGATCATGAAACAGAGACAACAGGCAGCTTCTACACAAACACTCTGCTGTCCTTCAAGGACTGTAAAAATAGTGTAAGCCATCCGCACCAAGCAGCTTCTCCCCCTGCCTCTTTCCCCTCTCCCACATGCTTACTAAACCTCAGCTGTCTGAACAACTGGCCTCTGCTGAGTTACCCTCACACAGAACATTGCTGGGCAAGGGAAAGCACTTCACCTCAGGAGAAAGTTCGGTTGCCAGTACAGAAGGTAATAAAAGTCTGAATAGTCTTAGATGGGGGCACGGTGTGCAAGCTGATTAGTGCAAATCGCAGGTGACAGTCTCTGCTGCATGCAGGGGTTTATTTACACTTGTAACTTAAGTGCTGCCTCAACCAGAACAGCTCCAGTACAGAGTCAATGCCAAAGCCTCTCGCTTCATTCTAATGTAACTCAAACCACATTTGTCATCCTAGTGAAAGAAGAAAAAGCAACAAAATAAAAGACATTTTGGATACTGTAAAAATGCAGCACGGTCCTCAGCCTTCCGATCTTTCAGCAAGTGACTCTCTCCTTGTTTCTAGCTTCACATAAAGCTTAGGTTACCTGAAAATCCCTGTCAATTGGCAATGCCGAAGAGGGTGATAATAGAAACTTTCAGATCGAGATTAATGGAGCAGAGACGGGCTAGGGGAGTACTTCTCTTTCTGAAATTCCAGCATTCAGCACCCTCCGATAAATCTCATTCCCAGTTCAACCGCACGTAAAACAACCATCCTCACCCTAATTAACACTCTCAGCACCAGGCAGCTGTCGGGGACAGGATACAAAAAAAAAAGAAAGAGAAAAACCCCCTTGCTTTCTGCCTGGTCTTACTCCCGGTGGATGCTGAGCATCGCATTTGAGAACTGCCGAAGCTTTTCGCACGGGGGGTTTTATGGTGCCGGGGAAGGGCTGAGGCAGGACGGGTGGGTCCGGGCTGGGTGCCGGGGACAAGTGTCTGCGGAGGAATTCCCGCCGGGCACGGAGGAGAGGGCACCGGGCTCTGCGCGACCGGGCTCTGCCTTTCTCCACGTTGCATCAGCAGCACAGACAAACCCCACACGTCCCCCGCCGCCCCTCGCCCGCCTTTACCGACCTGCCGGAATGCTAAACACCCAGCTGCCGCCTTCCCGGGAGAGCCGGGGCGGGGAGGCACTGAGCGCGGAGACCACCAAGTGACTTGGGAAGGGGGTGGAAAAAAAAAAAAGGGAAGGNAAAAAGGGAGGGGGGGGGGGGAGGGAGGGAGGAGGAGGACTCCCTTCTCCTCCCGCGGACTGTGCGGGAGGGACCCGGCCGAAGCCCGGCGGCAGGGGCTCGGTGCCGGGGGGTACCCGGAGTCACGGTGGGGTGAGAGAGGGGAGGGAGCGGGGGGGGCGGGTATAGCCGGCGGCAGCCCCGCCGCCACTTACATTCTGTCAGAGACCAGCAAGCGGCCGTCGACCATCATCTCCGGAAGGAAATCCAGCTTGAACGAAGAAGTCATGCTGGGCTCCGGGGTCGCCGCGGCGGTCGGGCGGNAGCGCCCGCCCCCCCCTGCCCCACGTTTCGGGGGTGCCCCCACCGCGGGGTACCGGGAGAGCGTTGCCCCTGTGGAGTTAGCAGTCGGGACAGCGGCGGAGAACCCTCTGCTGGGGTTTCTACCAGCGAACGCGAGTTATTTGCACAGACCCAGCTCTTCCCAGTGCGGTCACAGGCTGCCAAACTGGGAGCGCTGGGAACGCTGAGGTACAAGGTCCTCAATGGTCCTGCCATTCAGACCTTGGCACCCCTTAAACGCCTCAAGTGATGGGACTGGCTCGCGAGCGACTGGCTGT